>VYZS01054568.1:23918-34448 GCA_013400695.1 Neodrepanis coruscans
GGTGCTCCATCGCACGCCCTTTCGGTTTCACTTTCTTCCAGGGCGGGCTACGCTGCGGGAAACGAAACTGGGCGGTGTCAGCGGGCCGTGGCGGGCAGGGACGCGCCGTGATAGCTACTGGAGCTGCTGGAGCCCTCGCGGCACCGGAGCGTCTGCCGCGGCTCGGAGGTAACGGCGGGGCGGAGGCGCGGGGACGGAGGGCGGGCAGGGGTCCGGCCGGTCCCGCACCACGGCTGGAGTGGCGCTGCCCCGCGGCCGAGAGCCAGGGTTCTTCTCGGGACCTGAGCCTGCCCGTCAGCGCGGTTTGAAGGGATATGTTCAAATGCCACTTGGTTCCCCTCTCAAGGAAGCGATTCTAATTCTGGAGAAACGGTACTGATTATTCCCGGCCCCACGCATCATATTCTCCCCAGCCCAATTCGGTGAATGATTTAGTCTTTTCCTGCCAAGAAATCTGTTAAGAAATCTTCTTTAATCACTAAGTTCTCCACTCAGCTTTCTAAAACTGTTATTCCAAGCAATGACTCTTCAAAACCAGTTGCAGATCAACCACTTGAATTAGAAATTCGAATTAGTTTTCCATTAGCTTTGTTACTGGCACCAGTTTCCTATTTTATATCACAGCAGTGACCTATCAGGATCTATTCTATGCCTAGAGGCACAGACACATCTTTGAATGTTCCTTTGCAGAATCTATTTGAGATCGTGTCAAAATGGATCTTGAATGTATGGAGAGGATCAACCATTACTGTCAAGTACGTAAATTGCCACTGCTTTATGAAACCACCAGCATGACTGGCCCGTCTCACGATCCTCAGTAAGTTTACTCTGCATGTCAATAACCAGCAGGGCTCTTCCTGCAATGAACAAACTGGGCAAAGCTTGCAGTCACAAAAGTTAATTTGTTAAAAGCATATACGCATAAACATAAAAGCATAAACGTAAACATAAAAGCATAAACAAAAGAGCTGCTTGAAACCACAAATTCAGTGGTAAATGACACAGAGAATATCATGTGATCAAGTTTGAGGAGAAAACTTATTTTGAAGGTGATGAGTCTTTTTCAGAAAGCAACAGCAATACACCTCTTACTGGTAACTGTATAGTGAGTATGTTTTGCATTTACCATGGAATCTCTCGGGAGGTGGGTTTTTGTTGTAGCAAGTATTTCAGTGAGAGTTTTTTTGCTAGTTTGTATGAAGACCAACCTTATGCTAATAACATATATTTCTTTTAATGTTGTCAGGCCAGCACGGTCTACATAGACTTATTCTTAGACCTGACTATAGTCCCAGGATAAATTAATAAGTATTATCTGAGACTCAACTGTTAATCAGCTATCTTAATTTCTTCTACATGTGGCTCAGGTAACTCAAAAAGTAACACTGCAGTAATAACTACAGCTTCAGTCACACCAGTGCATTTTTGTGCTTCAAAAATAATGGCATGAGTCTGGCTGAATTTATATACATTCCAAATTTGTGCTTTTTTCTGTGTGCTCTGCTACATTCACAAATACAATTCAGCTCATTGTGTGACAGTGATATCTGGGAAACCCTGGATAACTTGGGCTAGTCCAAGGATATAGTGAAAAGTGTCTGGCTACAGTGATGAGTGCTGTAAACCACCTTCAGTGCCCTTGTGGTGCGCTTTCCTGGTGCTCTGCCTGCTAGTGGGACACACTGTCCATTGCTGGTACTCCGTAACTCTTTTAGTGTCATCTCACGCGGTTGCCTGAGGCAGGATGCAGATATCTCTCTTCCTGTCCTGGTTTTGGTGCTGTGGCTGATTCCAGTCTGACAGGATCAGTGCTGATCACAGTGTAAGAAGGTTGAGAGAGCCCAGGGTGGCTAAGCCCTAGCTGCAAGCTTCCTTGGGCTGGGAACACAGTATGTGGACACCTAGGTCAGTCCTGCCTAAACCTGGCAAGTCCAGGAATTGCTTATTAATTATTATTGCTTATTAATTAATTATCCATCTATAGTGGATGAGTGTGACTATACATTTGGAACCAACTCATGTAACGCTCATTCAGATAATCCTTAACTGAGATAATTATCTTATTTGTCACTGAGACTTAGACTGCACATTTCCACAGGATGCTTAAATAAAATGGTGAATTTTGGATGCAGCATCATAGCTGAATGTGTGTAATATTCAGCACTTAGGTACATGTTGACTAACAGACCCTTTCCAAAAGAACACTCTTTCTTTCATGTTTATTTGTTTGCTGTTTCCTTTGTGTAGAACATATGGCAATACTATAATGTGCTTTGTCCTACTGTTTGCACCCTTAAGCTTTGGTTACACAATGACTGCAAGCACTCTTCTGCATCTCCATTGCTTTCCACCCTTCACTAAAGGGAAGTGAAGAATGAAGCTGGAGTAATAGAAAAAGCAAATTCCTGAAGTCATTCCACTATTTGAGACAAATTGTCCCACATGGTGTTATACCTAGACTGTTTGGTAGTGTGAATCCATCTTGTTGGCTGTGAGCATCTATATGCTTCACTGCAATCTGAAGCACAGACTTACCCTGAGGCTCTAACGGCCAATTTAACTTGTTACAAGTTTGTGCTGCTGGCAAAGGCAAGAGTATAGTTGTTGTGACCTCCTCTTCTGCCTTTTATGCAAAAGGACTTATTTGTCTGAAATCCAACCATTCCTTATTGGGGCACTGTGGTGGGTTGACCCTAGGTGGCAGCAAACCCCCAGCCAGCCACTCACTCACTTTCCCCTCCCACCGGGAGGAGAATCAGAAAGCTGAGAGGGAGACAAACTTGTGGATGGAGATAAAGACAGTTTATAGGCGAAGCTTAAAGCAAAAGAAGGAATTTGTTTACTGCTTCGCATCAGCAGGCAGATGTTTAGCTATATATATTTATACTAAAGAATTATGAAAATCACATCAATACTACAATACCTCAGAATTGTACCTATAGTGCTTTGTAAACAATAAAACCAAAGTTAATTTAAGAAGATTGTTAAGTATATATGAGGCAAAATGTAAAAACGTTTTAAAAAAGCTTCTTTTGTTGCAGGTTCACAGTTGTGGTCAAAATAAACGATGTAGAATATGGTACCGGCACTGGTAAAACTAAGAAAGAAGCAAGAAGAGTAGCAGCAAAAGAAACGTGGGAAGTGATTCAGAAACAGGTGAGTAAATAGCAGGATGTTTGTTTTGGGTTTTTTTGCTAGTAATCATTGAAGATAAATGTCTAAAAAAAGACTATCAATACAATATAGGATTATTTTTTAATTTGAAAGAGTTTCTAATTACTTACCTTTGTTCTTATTCAGCACTTTTCTACCTTTTACCACTGAATTATTTTCCTTATTGTTCTACTAAAGGGTTGATACGTAATGTTGTGAATATTTCCTCCTCTGCTGTCACAGTAGGATGAGGAAATGTGTTTTCCTTTGTTAAGCTGCCTTGGTGTATCCAGAGTGAACAGTGGTCACTGTTCTGTAATTCAATGCCCTCAAAATATTTGCAGGGTGTTGCTCAGCATGTCTCCCGCCACTCTACTAATGAAATTGCTTACTTTCACTTGCTGTGATTCACCTTTGTTTCCTTGTCAATACATTCTTTGCAGTATAGCTAGTTATGTACTCTGTACTTCATTGATTCGGTTTGAATTTTGCTCCTCAGTTTTATGCCAAGTGCTTTATGGTAGCCATACTTTATTTTTATTTTTGACTCTGAAGGCTTCCTAGCACCTTTTGAGTGAAATCTTTCCTTGCCTGTTTCCATATAGTTTTTGTGTCACCATTATCACTTTAACACAAATGCCTCATATTCGCCAATATGTTATTAATGCTGCTTAATCATGAGACAGCTGAAAAGTTCCACTTTCCGCTCTTGTATGTGCACAGGAACACTTGCATTCCTTGCTAAACGGCAGCATCAGCAGCATCCTGCTGTAATCCCTTCTTCACAGCTTGTTCACTATCTTTTCCTAGAAGAGTGGGATGAGACGTGGTGAGAGGTTGTTAAAGATGTAGGTGTAATACTTGGAAAACTGGATTTTCATTTAATTCAGAGTTGGGATGTCTATCCTTTCCTATAAGAGACTACATTAATGCAAACTTGGGATTTCTTAAGAGTATTTTTAAAAGCTGGCAAACCTTTCAGCTATATTAGAGCTTTTTCACTGTTTCCTTGTATTTATTAAGCTTAAGCTTTTAATTTACCTATTTTGTTTGTCTTATAGGAAGAGAGTCCTTCAAATATGGAAGCCACAGAATTACCAACAAATTGCACAACCTTATCGCCTGAACCAGACAGAAACTATGTCAGCCTACTAAATACTTTTTCACAAAGGACGTTGCAAGTTGTTGATTATCCTATCAAAACTCGCGCTGGAGATGCCCATACTCCCATGTAAGATCTACTTTCTCCTCCTACTTCCTCCTAATACTTTGTTGTTTTTACTAATGTTACCATTAATAACCTTCAGTCACGTTAGATGACTATTTAGAAATAAAAATCCAGAGATAGTCTGGAGAGAATCCAGTGGAGGGCCACTAAGATGGTTAAGGAGTTGGATATGACATAGAAGGAGAGACTAAGAGGACTGAGTTTGTTTATCTGGGAGAAGAGGTGGCATGATGATAAAATGGTAGTCAGTGCTGAAAATTGTCAGTTTTCTTGGTTGTAGCTCTAGCAACTTTGTGAATGTCTGGATGTGTGTTTGGAGACTTCTAGGAACCAAGTGTCAAGGAGTTTGTTTGTGTCTCTTTGTGTATGTATTGCATACGCAGTCAGTGAGTTGTAGAAATGTTCCAGTTAATGACAGGTGCAGGATGACAACAAATATCTATATGTTTTAACTCTCTTGGTAATATTTGCTGGAAAATTCCCCCTCTATTATCCTTCAAACTCAGCCATTTTAAAACTTAAACTGCAGATAATTTATGATTCTGGATGTATATGATATAATGCTTTGAGAAGTTCAGCCTTAACAAGTGCTAAATATCCACTCTCTGAAAGTGGGTTATCTTAAAGGATTAGTTATCTACCATTATTAATTAGATTAAATGTATATTGAATATACTGTCCTGAAGATGCGTATTTCAGATTTCCATTCTATAATATCAATTTACTGTAGTGTTTAAAATCATTAAATTAAGACTTGTCATATGGGATATAAGACTTGATTCCCTGTTGTATTTGACAGATTTTCTTGTAGCTGTACGATTAGTGGTATTTTGTATGGAAGGGGAACTGGATCCACTCTCGCTGCTGCAAAACAAGCTGCTGCAAAACAAGCGTATGAAAGGGTAAATAAAGAAGGTTCTCTAACAGTATGTGCTATATTTATCCTGCTATATTTATCCTATTTATCCAAGGCAGAAGTTGGATTCTTGTATCTTTGAACAGATTTCCTCATTTTATTTAAAACCATATTCCATGGATTACACTAAAGAGGGAAAGAGGTGTGTTGTTCAGGCTACAGGATTCTGTTGGAAGAATTTGTTGTGTTTCAACATTTGATTGCTGGATTAAAAAAAAAATCTGACAGTTGATATCTCTCTGTATTTCAGAATACGGTCTCATATGTTGTCATTCAAGGATGCATACATACTAAAAATTCTAAATCCTGACATATATACCAGTTGTCTTATGTGTGAAGTGTTGTTGATCTGGCTGGCTATGAACATAAATCTCTTACTTCCCTCTGTTGGATCACAAATCTATTGTGAAATGTGAGAAAGAAAAAAGCAGGCATCAGAATACACAGAATCTGCCTTCTGTAGTGTACCAAGGCAGAGTCTAGAGAGGCAGCCACTGAACACCATCATCTGGAGAGCAGAGCTGTTGTCTTCATGTTGAAAATTGTTATTTCTACGTGTGCAAAAAACTATCAGAATTCCAATATTGATACAAACCCCCTTCTGAAATGCAAAGAACATAAGAACTTACTTAAATGAAGCATAGTTTAACTTGATGGGTGGCAGTATGGGGGAGGGAAGAAATCTTTTTTACCGTAAGTGCTTTTTAAATTATTTGGTGGTTACTGTGAATTTTCAATGTTTCTTTTATTGTTATTTTTAAGTTAACCATGTAATTAATGGCCTATTTTAGCTCTAGGATTCTTTCTTAATATTTTTCTCTGTTTCAAGCTCATGGTTCTTTGCATTTTCATCAAAGTCTGAAATTTATTATCTTAAGCAGAACTCCTGTACCAATTAGTCTAAATTTGGGGTGGGTTGTTTTGGTTTGGTAGGCTTTTAGTTTTTATTAATTCTCACTGATGTCTGTGTAACAAACAAAATGTAGGTGACAAAAAATAGTAAAGGTCCAGTTCTCCCAACTTAAAAAAAAAAAAAGTGTTTGTTTGCTGGCTACCATTGAAACATAAAACCTATGGTTTTGTTTCCATGATACTGTGATGGAAAACCATGAAACCAACAAACAAACAAACAAAACCCCCCAAACTTTTTACTTTTTGTCAAGTTATGGTCTGTATCAATTGCAGATGTTGCTTCTATGTTTTATGTCATGGGTTGGGGGAGGAAGGGAAAGAACCTCTACTAGGTATTTGGGATATTTATTTTTTTTAGTCCACCTCAACTTATTTACACAGGTTTTGCAGTGTTTTCATGCTGAAGACATTGAATGTCAATTTGTACTGACTTGGATTTTCAGTTCTGCTGATTACATATATCAAAACCTACATATACCTCATTGTCCTCAAAGGCAATTTCATATGCAGCAAACAATGAAAACATTTGCTTTTCATAACTGTTGCTCTTATCGGTTTTAAATAGAATCCAGACTCTGCTTTTGTAAATGTGTCTATATAGTATGATCATTGTGACAGGGCCCTGTGTTTCTTTTCTCTTGGTGGAAATTGGGCAGATGTCTTTCTTCTTCAGGGCTTTGAATGTTCAGTACAGTTAAAAACTTCCACTAAGGACCTTGTAATCTTCCCTCTCCCACCTCTGAATGGCAGCTTTTGCACTTTGTTTATATATTGTGCAATTTTGTTAAACATTCTTGTCTTTTCTTTTTTTTTTTTCAGATGCAAAGTGAAAAATATAATGGCAATCCCATATTTAGCGAACATAGCAATTCCTCTCAAGTGCCAGCTAAGTCTTGTTCCCAGTAAGTTGGGTTCACTGCTAATGTGATAACAAAATATATTTACTAATCTTAGAGGGTCATATGATCTAATTCTAAATAAAATATGTCAGGGTTTGTTTTATTGCAGTATAAAGCCATTTAATTTGAACTTATATACCTTGAACTTCAGAGCAAAATTTGTTGTACTTGTGCAATTTTATTTGAGTCCATACAGATGAGCTTATAATTTTAGAGCTTTCTAATATCTGTATATTTTGCCATTAGTAGTTCTTTCAGAATAACTTTTACTATGGTGTAAATGGATTAACCTACCTCATTCAGTAGCATTATTTCATGCCATTTTGACACTCATTTTCCTATTGTGACACAATTGTGAACTCAGTATACTTTCCTATGCTTCATATTCTGCTTTCTTCTTTCCCCCTTTTTTTTTTTTAATATTCATTTCCACCAAAGGGAAAAATCTGCTTAGCAAAGGAAAATGAACATATGTAAAGTTTCATTTGTGATTTGGAAACCCCAGGTCAAGCCTTCTGTTTCCAGCAGTTTAACTTAATGTCACTATGACTTATGTTCTTTGTATGTATCTGAGTGTTTTATAGTTGCACAATGCTAGAGGTAGCTGTGCAACCTTGAAATAAATTCTGTATTTAACCTATTTAATTAAAGGATTTAACAAAATATATAACTTACGGATATTTAGATATCATCGAATCATATCATAATAGAAATAAAGGAGCATATTACAAAGTGTTGCTACTTTAGTAGGTTTCAAGCAGGAAGTTTTGTAGTTTAAATCAGGCATGATTGTCAATTTTTTGTTTTGTTTTTAAAAATTGTGTATTTTTTGGTACTACTTGTTTTCCTGCAGTAATTTTATTTATGATTGTGTTACTTTCACCTAAGAATAGTCCATTATTTTTCAATAAAAGCAGTATTACCTTTGAAGACTCAACTCCAAAGTTGGTGGAAAAAATGAAAGGCATGGCAGTATGTGAAAAGCCTTCACCTTCTCAGGTATAGTATGAAAATGGTCTTCCCCATAATTACATTTTAGACCCTAAATAGGGCAAGCTTCTTGTCAGAGTATAATATCAGTTTGTTCTTTTATCCACTAATCACTAGGAAACACGTGTGTTTTTCCTAAGAATATTTAGTACATTCTTACTGTTAACC
Source organism: Neodrepanis coruscans (assembly GCA_013400695.1). NCBI lineage: Eukaryota > Metazoa > Chordata > Aves > Passeriformes > Philepittidae > Neodrepanis > Neodrepanis coruscans. Next base: position 32,185 of record VYZS01054568.1, read on the forward strand.
ATTAGTCATTTGGTTCTAAACTGACTCAATTTAGGTACTTTTGAACAAATGGCCAATACTCCTAAGAAAGGAGATCACACTAAGCTTAATTTTTTTTTGCTGTGGGAACAATGATAATGTTATGCATAACATATGTGAAAACCTTTACATAAGGTATGAACATATTTATAGACAATTCCTGGATACATCCTGTGACATGTCTTAAACTGACTATAGTGAAAATATTCAGGTCATCTCAGTTAGGCTTTTTTCTCTTTTCCATGTAGAGAAATGCACAGAGTTCTGCCCTGAAGCACAGAAGGTATGTGTTTATTTCTGTGTTGCTATGTCCTGTACACTGTGGTGTATATCACTGTAGTATTTCTGTATCTAGTAAAGAAATTTCACTATTGGGAGGCACATTTCTTTTCTTGTCATATGGTAGAAAAACGGCTCATTATAAATTTTGCTTTTATCCTTGTTAAAGAAGATTGGCAGCTAATTTTGCTTGTGTAAGAAATGAGGAAAAGAGAAAAAGTGTGTCAGATTCAGATGAAAGTTTTCCAGATGTGGACACTAATACCAGAAGAGAGAATGGAAGTCCACACACTGTTGATAAAATGTAAGAAGAATTTTTCTTTTTTTAATAATATTTGCATGACAATTACAGTATGTAGGGATCTAGATTTGTTCATTTATTTGTGATACAAGTAGGGAAAAAACTGCTGGAAAAAAGAACTTGCAAAGAAAATTGTTGTTTGTTTTTTTTGTTTTCCTGGAAATTTCCAATATAGTATAGAAACTGGCATGCAATCATATTTAATGTTCACAACCAATCTTTTTGTGAAGATATGAGGGTAATTACCTGACATGCTTGCAAGGGTCACTTTCCTTTGTTTGTTTAATCCTCAAGACTGTAATTTAGACCTGTAAATTTGTCAAGGGATTCCTGTAGAATATTTCAACAGTTGTATTGTATCTGTCAGGATTATTTTTATACCCTGTAAATTTAATACGAAGCATAATTAAGTGCCACTTGCTTTTTTTTGTCGTTTTTTTTTTTGTTTTCCTTTTAAGATTTCTTGAGAATTTTAAAAATATAGAGCCTATTGGTGAAGGTGGTTTTGGGAATGTTTTCAAGGCAACGTCAAAGTATGATAAGAAAACCTATGCAATCAAACGAGTTGAATTCACAAAGTATGTACTGTATATTTACTTCTGCTTTTTATTTTAGGACAACCTTAGTCAATATTTTAGTACTTTGTTTTCTCTCTTTAACAATCCTACTAGCATTTTAGCAATTTTCATTATTAATTTTCTATTCTTTCTGGTAATCTGTTTCCTTTGTTTCTAAGTGAAGATGAAAATGGCATACAACGTTGTTAATTTTTGCATGTACTGGGATAATTTCTGCTGGCATTGTAAAAATGTAGATTGGTTAAGTTAGTAAGATTGATTAAGTTAATTGGTTGTTAATACCAAAAATGTGTTTGAAGAAAACTTGATGATTAATAAAACATTGAAAGCAGCACTGTTACTTTTGATGTTACATGTAAAATTTACATATGAGTAATGCATAACAACTAGGGAAAATAGAGAAAAATCCAAGAAATAAATTTTGTGCGTTTTAGTTGGAAAATGCTGATACTACCTATGTAGTCATTATTCTCACACTGTTTTACTTGTCCTTTATAAATCTCAACAGAGAATGATGATTTTTTTTAAGTAATTTTCTCTAACTAGTACCTATTGGAGTGTTTTATCAGCAGCTGAAAAAAATTAATTCCTTTTAGCCAATCTATTGAAAGTGTTTCAAGTTGTTGGAGATACTTGTCCCTTAAATTGTATAATATGTACGTTTTCCTTCAGGTTTTTGTGTTCTTTGCAAATATATGTTATTCTTATTGGTATTTCAATCCTGAGAACTATACTAAAATGTTCAACTGATTCTTTAAGTAATGACTGCTGGTCTGCTGATAGGTTTGAACTTATTTCACTAGGCAATGTTACAACAAGTGCATGTTATGATTAGTTCTTCATGAGTATTTATACTGAATTCTCTCAATGTAGACAAACTTCTTAGAGGTGAAAAGAAAACATAGTTTTTTTGCTACATTGTGTTTGGCTACCTAGTGTTGTTATGCATTGCAACTATATGCTTTTTTTGAGTGGGGTTTTCATTTCTAATATGGTTGAGACATTTTTTGCACTTTGAATAACTGAGCAGATGAAAGAAAACCCACCAAATTTGTAATTATGATTTTTATTTAACTGAGTATTACGTT
>VYZS01054574.1:7675-25916 GCA_013400695.1 Neodrepanis coruscans
GGGAAGGGAAGGGAAGGGAAGGGAAGGGAAGGGAAGGGAAGGGACCTTGTTTGGAAACAGTACAACATTTCAATTGCTAAAAAATTGGGGTTTACACTTTTTTTTTTTAGTTAGTAAAATTAAATGTACCCTGTGATTGTCCACGCCAATTGTCTCTGCTTAGGTTGTCTTACTGCGTTTTCACTGTACTGGGGAAGTGGAAGAAGTATGATCAAGTCCACATGAAGGGAATGAAAACAAAGATTCACAATATGGAATGACTGTGGTCAAGTCTGAATTTAGAAGATCTTAAAGTCTATTCAGGCCAGTTCTTCAAATGCCATAAACGTGTGTAGGCCCAGCTGAATCCAGTGTTACACCAATTTATGCCTGTTGAAGGTCTGGATTTACTGTGCTAAACTAAGTAAAATTCTCAATGGTCATGGTACAGAAGCTGGCTGGGACCCAAGAATGCAAAAATTATGAATATACAGTGACAAACTGTAGGGATGGACATCAATTACTGTGGTGATTTTGCCTCCACACTGCTCTTACTGTTACCTCATGGCAAACATGAGATTTCTGTACCTCCCTCACCAAGCAACTTCCTTTGTGGCTAAAGTAGACTAGCTCCTTGCAAGTCGATTCTGAACGTACTTACTGGCCATTTGGTCATTAATGCATACCTTCTTCTCCAGATTCAATGTGAGGAGTGTCAAAAATACCCGTACAGACTAGAAAATAAAACAACTCCTTGGTTCCATGTTATTTAACACAATGACCAAACATATTTCATGGACTTGCATGTCTTGCTACCTCTGGAGACAACCACTTGCCCAGTTTCCTGTTCATTTGATGAACAATTCATGGCTCTGTCTTCCCTGGGATTTTCAATTTTACTAACTTAACACAGTAACAAACTGGATTTTTAGCTACAAACAAGAACATTAATTCCCCATGCAATAATGGGTCAGCTTTAAGCCTTTTCTAATGCAAAGAATTGCAGCCAAGATCTTTGTTTACTCCCAATATTTCATTTTCTATGCTTTGGCATGTGTACCTCCATCATGTACCTCTCCACCTGTGTGCCCCACTGAGGGCAGTACCTTAGCAGAAGCATACTAGCTGTGTTGTTTCTGATCACTCACAAATTCCTGGGCACAGTGGATATTCCATAAGTCTTTGTAAGACACAAGTCATTCCATTAACTGTGGTACATTTGGTCCCCCGGGATGATCCTGACATCACAACTATGAAATAATAGGAAAATTATTCTTCCTACAATCATTTTTTTAACCAGAAATGGTAATGTCCTGCCTAACTCACTTTCTGTAAAGCATCACATATAGTTTGAGAGTTGGATACGGGACCATATTTTTGTTATTTCATCAATATCGCAAAGTTAAAGATTTTATTTAAAAGAAAAATAGTAAATGGCACATCATGTAATTGCTATTTATTTTCATAAACATGAGGTATTTCAAAGTGCTATAAGACGCAGCACTAAATGTACATCGTTGGAAGAAATTAAACACAGAACTTTGCAGTTACCCAGTTCTATGCACCAAACATTAACAAATACATTAACTGGAAGAAACAGGCTAGGAAAAGGCATATATAGTAAATTTCTTTACAAAAGTTTCTTAGTTCAAAAAAGTGATAAAGTAATATCTACTCAAAACTTTCACAACTCATTTTCATACGAAAATATAAGTATCAAATTTAGTTATGTATCAGCATCATACTAAAGTATACAGGCAATGTAAGAATTAGTACAGTACATAACAGAGATTAACAATATATTTGTATACAAAAACATGCTCCTCAAACATTGAGGTATTACAGTACTTAGGTATGAACTTCCAGTCTAATACTGGCAGCAAAAGCCACCTCTCATAACCCAAGACATGTACAAAAGGCAAGTGTGTAGATGGTATTTACAGAAATTCCCACAGGGGTACAAAATGCCAACCCCTAAAGTAACATCTGTTAGAACATAAGCACCATAAAACTTAGGGATGAACATTTTAAAACGCAACTAGATGTCATCAGCAGCTCCAAATGCTCACAACCATTAAAAAAAAAAAATCCCCACCATCTACAGTTCTTAAGAAGAAAAACAAAGGCAGTTTATTGTTGTTTGGTAGTCTTGCAATAAGCTCCTTGCAAGAACATCCATTTGCTCCGTACCCGGATAATATAGTTTGTCAATTACTTCAGGGACTGGATTGAAATTAAAACCAACATTCTTAACGTCAAAAAACACAATTTGTTTTTAAAGAATCAAAAATGTGCAAAGTGGCAATGACTGTCCTGGTCAGCCAAAAACAAAAAACAAAAACAAAAACAAGCTTAGCAAGTCCGCTTGTATTCTATTTTCTTTAGCAATTGTTGTTGTCTGGCTTGCAATTTTTCCTTTTCTAGCAATAACTCCTGCTCCTCTGCCTGAAGAGAATGAACGTATTCAGTGGCTTTTTTCAAGATCACAACTTTTACAGCTTTCTCATTTTTAACCAGTTCTGGAACATGGTCCCTTAATGTGAGGAAACTCGACCGTAGATCATTGCGTCGTTGACGCTCCAGGATATTATGGTTGCGTCGACGTTCACTATCCTCTGAATCAGAGTTTCGAGGACTTGAACTCTTGGGCTTTGGTTGGATTATGGGTTTTACTGGACGGGGCACCTCGGTTTTTAACTTTTTCTGCGGTGGAGCATCTTCAGTCTCCACGAATGGAGAAGGAGCGGCATAATTATGCTGCTGGTGAATTGGTGCGCAACGCTTTAAAATCAGTCCATTCTGCTGTGTCCTAACTGATGGAAAAGTGGTATTTTTAGGACGCACTGTAATAGTAAGGGTGGTAACAGCCTTGTTGGCAGAGGAACGTCTTTTCTCCACTGTAACAACATCTATTTCTTCTTCTTCATCCTCTTCCTCCTCATCTTCATCATCTTCTGTTAATAAGAAACAGAAAATAAAATAGATGTTATTCTCACTGAAAATACTCTGACCATATACATCAACCCAGATGTATATCTGGTAAAAACAGCAATGAAATAACTGATGACAAAAACAGGGTGTGCCCACCACCATCTGTAGACAGATACAGATCTGTAAAAGTATGTAATACACATTAAATGAGCAGAAGAACAGTGATTTCTGAACACTTATTAAATTTAATGAGGTGCGGTTTTTAAACACATCTAATTTTTAATCAACGCGGGGCTGCCACCCACATAACTGCAGAGGCAGAAAATAATTTTTAGACAGAATTTATGTATTTTGAATGGAATCGTCGAGCTGCAGCACAAAAGGAAAGCACAGAGCCACAACACAGCGCCTGCTTGGTAGAAAAGCAGCCGGAAAACGAAACAATCGCTGGGTTTGTTCTGAGGCAGAAGGTGAAGCTGCTCCAGCCGGGGACCCTTTAAGCCGGCGCTTGGTGCACTGCCAAGAAGACAGCTGTTGGAAGTGCTTCCTCACCCAAAGCTGTCAAACCAGACATTAAAGGGACAGCAGGCTCTGAAACCAGGGACGGATCACCAAGTTTGTGGCGGTGGTCCTAGAGACCAGCTCATCTACACACGCCGAACAGCGTTTCAGCCCAAGTGGACTTCTCTGAGCGCACGGACAAGGGATGTTCTGGGCATTTTGGGCTCTCTGACGCCAAGCACTGCTCTAAGCGGTCACTAGCCCGCTTCCAGCCTTTCCGGATCGCGCCTAAGGGTACACGCACACGGTCATCCCCCTTAAACCCCGTCCCCAGGGTGGCAGTGGCAGCCCACACAGCCCCCCCCGCCCCCCGGGGACGGGACACGGTGAGAGAACCGGGGGGTCCCCAGCACCACATGGCCCCGTCCAGGGCGGGTCTGCTCCCCGGAGAGGCTTCAGCGCCGTCGCTCCCCAGGCTGCCGGTCCAGACCGAGCCGTGGGCAGTGGGGGGGACCTGCCCCCCGGGGCGGGTTCGCCGCCCCCGCGGGAGCCCCGTCGCTGCGGCCGCGCCTGCTGCCGCCTGCCGGCCGTCCCCCGCCCCGCCNTGCAGTCCTGGATGATGATGGAGTTGAGATTGTTGGTCACGCCGGGGCCTGTCTCGAAGAAGTCTCCTCCGTCCGCGCTGCCCCACAGGTCGGCCTCGGGAGGCAGCAGGAGTAGCTCGGACGCCCAGTCCAGGGGATCGGTGGGGCGGCAGCCCCCCAGGGCCGCCCCTCCCCACGGCACCGGGGCCCCCCCCGGAGGGTGCTCCTGGAGCCCGGCCCGGCTGGGAGACAGGGGAGGGGTAGGCAGCAGCTCAAACTTTTTCCAGATGTCCTCGCCGGGGGGAGCGGAGTCCGGTCCACACAAATAAAAATCATCTTCGTCTGGGTAGAAACAGGGCTGCAAAGAGTCGAACTCGAGGTCTGGGTTTTTACTGACCATTCCTGGCATTACGGGTCTCTTTCTGCTGATCTCTGGGTCAGGCAGTGGTTTCAAAGACAGGTTTTATGGGTATTTCCACCAAGGGGAAGAAAAGAGGTTGTCCTAAGACCTGAAACTAAACCAAAAAAAAAAAAATTAAAAACCCACCACAGTTAAAATACGAGTTAGCAAACAGATAAGAACATGACTCCCTCGTAAAGGAAGGAAAAAAAATAATAACCTCACCATCAATAGCAAGCCAGAGGGAGCCTTTAGCAAGTTGAGCAAAAAAAAAAATGTATCTCACACACCTTTCCTCCCGACTCAAGATACTGAAAGCAAATTGCTCAGGTAGTGTTCCGCCGTGCAGAGCCTGCCCCGCCGCTCCGTGGGGACACAAACCCAGCCGGCACGGTCCAGTGGGGGCTGCACATCGCCCTCGCCTGCTCTCCCCAAACCGCTTCAAACGCTCAAAACAGCAAAGTAACTGCAGACAGATGCATGGCTTTGATACCGTAATCTCTCCAGAAAGGCTTCTTAATATGCCAGCAAAAGTAGAGGAAGTTTACTCCTTTTGTCATCTGCGGAGCAGTGCAAAGGGTAGAGGAGAAGGATGCAAAAAAGGGGGCGGAGGGGCTCTTTGCAACTTCTCAAATCGCCAGTTCATTCACTCAAAGCGAGCCAGCGAAATCCACACACAACCCAAGGGGGGAGGGGGGGAGGAGGGGAAATCCAGCAGCAACAGAAATTATCAACCTTATGTAATAATCTCAAGCACAAAATGCATTAAAACCACCCCAGAGACACCAACAAAGCCTCCTGATTTGCCAGGAAGGCACAGAAAGTTTTTCTCTCCCTTCTTTCCTGCAACAGCGAGGTTGCAAGGACAACTCTACAAATTTTACCACTTCATGCACTCAAACCTCCTGAAAACACAGGAGATCTCCAGCTCTCTCACCCCCAGGGAATGCACGGTGCTGCCCTTACCTCGGCCGGAACCCCCGCTCACTACCCACGGCTAGTCAACCACAGCCCCATTCCTCTGCCGAAAGCTCCGTTGCATCAGACATTAAAAAAAAAAAAAAAGCTTAAAGTCCAAAAAAGCCAGTCAGCGTCTCCCTTCAGCTCGGTAAAGGTACAGCGAAGGGAAATCGTTCTGCTGGGTTCACAACAGCTGACGCTGAAACGCAGACCAAAAGGGGGGGGGAAAAATCCATGAAAAGCCTTATGATGAAACGCCGAGAAACGCGCCCGGCTCGGCTCAGCTGCGCTCCCGCCCCGCCCCCTGAGCGCCTCCAGGACTGTGCATTTTTCTACTCGGGAAATACATTAAACCGTTTAAAATGCAAAGCAGTAAAGAGGCACCTACAAAACACTGGCGAGCTCAATGCGACAGCTCCAAATCAAAACACAAATATCCTCCAGGATTTTCTTCTCAATGAGAACCCCATCCACGCTCCGCTCTGCCCCTGCGCTTCCCTTCCCGCCCCATCCTCCTCTCGGCAACTCAAACGCGATGGGGAATTGGATTTATTTGATTGGGGTTTTGTCCTGCAGCCCAGAGCCTGCAGCTTCCTCTTCTTACCTCCTTGGTGATGGTGGTGGGTGTGCGAGGGGGAGGAGTGGCGGGGGGAAGGGGAGAGGAAAAAAGGCAGCTGATGGTGTCTGTAGCACTTTCCGCGCCCGCCCGCCGGCCCCCGCGGCCACCCCGGCCTTCGCATCCACCCTCTGCTCGCAGACAGATGACTGTCACTGCCTGGCTTTGAAGCGGACGGATATTATTAACCCCCCCAAAAGGCATTAAAAAAATGGGTTAAAAAAACCCACCAAAACCTGACACACTCAGGAGGGAGCACTGGGAAATAGCGGGAGAAAGGCGGGAGCGGCGGCCCCGCCCCCACTCCACGCGCGCAGGGCGGGGCCGCGCGTTTGGCGCGAAAAGCCCCGCTCGCTCTTTATCCTGCGGAAGGGCGCTCGGTCGGATTGCGCGGAGTACGGCCCCGCAGAGCCCGCCCCGGCCACTGGCTCCGTATCACNCGGACGGCGGTAGCGGCGGCACCCCCGCGCATTCCCCCGGCGGCGGCACCCACCGCTCTCTCGCCTCCTTCCCCGCGGCGCGGGGCCGCGGGACGGGATGGGACGGGACGCGGCGGCACGGGACGGGAGTACGGCGCCTTCCTCGGCGGTCCGCGGCGGCGGGCGAGAGTACGATCCCGATCCCGCCGCCACTCGGGGCGGTGCCTCCTCGCTCATAGGCTGCAGGTTGAGGCGGGGACTGGGGCGTCGCTCGCAGCAGGCCGGTGGCGGCGGGCGGGCGCTTTGTGTGCGGTGGTGGTCGTGGGGCCGCCTCCACTGGCCTGTATTGGTGCGGGAGAGCTCGGCCTCTACGGACGTGGTAGAGAGGGANGAAGGGGAGAGGAAAAAAGGCAGCTGATGGTGTCTGTAGCACTTTCCGCGCCCGCCCGCCGGCCCCCGCGGCCACCCCGGCCTTCGCATCCACCCTCTGCTCGCAGACAGATGACTGTCACTGCCTGGCTTTGAAGCGGACGGATATTATTAACCCCCCCAAAAGGCATTAAAAAAATGGGTTAAAAAAACCCACCAAAACCTGACACACTCAGGAGGGAGCACTGGGAAACAGCGGGAGAAAGGCGGGAGCGGCGGCCCCGCCCCCACTCCACGCGCGCAGGGCGGGGCCGCGCGTTTGGCGCGAAAAGCCCCGTTCGCTCTTTATCCTGCGGAAGGGCGCTCGGTCGGATTGCGCGGAGTACGGCCCCGCAGAGCCCGCCCCGGCCACTGGCTCCGTATCACTCCCTCCCCACGCCACCCGGGCCCCGACCTCGGGGGAAACGTCGCCTCCGGAGCCGTATTCCCCCGCCACCCGCCTCTGCGACCTTGCGCACAAACACCCGGGGCAGTTGAAAATAAATAAGGGAGAAGGGAAGTGGCCGGACGAGGGAGTCGCTCCGGCTAAGGCGCTCTGTATATGATCAGTAATAGTCGCCCTGTAGCGACCGCATCCCCACGGGCCAGCGGGGCTTTCGTGCCGCCGCGTTGGCGGGACAGCCCCGGGCGAGCGGACGGGCCGCCGGCCGTCCCCGCGCTCTCCGCGCTCTGCGCTCCCGGCTCCGCACCGGGACCGGGACACGGGCACGGCGGGAGCTGCCGCCCGCGTTCCGCTGCCGACGGCGACNGTGGGGCCGCCTCCACTGGCCTGTATTGGTGCGGGAGAGCTCGGCCTCTACGGACGTGGTAGAGAGGGAGCCGGGCGTCGATGGAAGCAACCGAGAAAAGGGAGGCTGCTTTCGAGAGGGGGGAATAAATCTCGAAGGAGGCAGGGACGTACCGTGTGCCCCTTCGCCTCGTCCCCTCCGGCAATTTTGCGCGGGAAGGTGGTGTGTCTCCCACGTGGTGATTCCCGCTCGCCTCCATGTCACCCTTCACTGGCCAAAACCTGGCTCCACCAGGCTCCACCAGCCATTCAGTGCCCTGAGGCGGCCTTGAGCCATCTGGGGTGCCGCTGAGGTCCTGCGGCAGCCGACCATATCTCGGGCAGCCACGAGGCTTCCTGGGCACCCCGAGGGGCGTGATGGCTGCGGGGGCTGGCTCACCAAAGGGTGGCCACTGCCTTGCAACAGTTCCAGCTTCTACTGGCCTCCTTCCTCCTCCCAGCTCGCCCCTGCCTACCTTTGCCCTCACTGAAGTGCGTAGGAACCTTCTGTTGGTCCTGCCTGAGAGCAGAAAGGGCACCTGGAAAGTAAATGCTCTGTACTGGAGCTTCCGAGTGAACACGGTTCAAGCAGGGTTTGCTTAACTCTCTGAGTTAGGGCTTGGCTGAAGTCAGCTATGACAGGGGCAGTGCGCCGTAAAGCAGAGGAGCGCTGGACATGCTGCTGTCAGGGTTTCAGCAAGCCCCTGCCATCAAGCTGGTGAGGTGTTTGAGGCCAGGCTTGCCTGGACTTTGGTGATTTGGCCTCCATTCCTCTTAAAGCACTTTGGATTCAAGACAGGGAAACTCATTGATTATCTCATGTGCACTTGGTTCTTTGAAAATGTGAAGTCTTATGAAAGCATTGATATTTATTAATTTCCGTTTGGATGATTTGTCTGGACAAAAAAGGGTGGGTGGGTGGGATTTTTTCCCACTCACATTTCAATAGCCTTAAACAGGTTGCAGCTTGTGAGGAGACATGAACAGTTAGTATGTGGCTCACAAAATGTGTGAAAAATTTATTCATACTCATCAACCTTCTTGATGTAAACAATTATATGTGATTTTCTCCTTTAAAGTAATTATTTTTGTCTCCCCTAAAAGTGGACATAGGCTGCTAACTGATTTATTGTTAATTTATTATAAATTCTCACATGGATTTTCTCAGCAGCCCTTTTTAATTTTCCTTTTTTATTTCTTTTTAATTTTTCCATATGTATGTGTGTGGCGGAATAAAACTGTCATCTTCTAGGAAAGTTCTACTATGGAGTGTGATATCTTTTGTAGTACCCTGGATGAGAGCATTAGTAAGGGGTAACACTCAAGACAAATCTTTCGAAGTAGCCTTCATTGCCAAAAAAAAAAATTGAACAAGAACAAAACCCCCAACAAGCAGGAAATGGAGAGCAGTACACTGAGAAACATTGCTCTGCATGAACGCTAAAAAGACTTGTTAAAACTCCAGATCTATTGCTTTGTCTTGTACAACTGAGAAAGACATGGAAAGCTGTGGTTGGACTGCACAAACCATTATGGTGTTTTGACTGATGCTTACTTTGGGCTCCTTTATCAACATTTAGTTTTCTTTCTATGATCTCTTCTGTTCCTGAAATGACATATATCAAGAAGCCACAAGGCAAATGAAAATCTAAAATTATTTGTGGTTGTTATAAATTTATTATTACATCATTTCACAGGAAAAACTTGGCAATTAAGATGTGCTTATACTAGAACTGGGTCTCAATATAAACCAGTTGTATAGCAGATATATTAAGGCATTGTAAGAATTCATTATCTGGAAAAGTGAAAAAAAAGATGTGTAAAAAAGTGTATAAAAGGCTAAAGGATACTTTTGATTCTACTGGATCTAAGTAGATCCAGTGATCTTTAATTTGGCCTAACTATGAGCCTGACAAAGCACTGTGCTGAGAACGTACATACCTGAGCATAACACATAAGTTAAGTTACTGGTGGCCAGGGCTACAGAACATTTTCCAATTTGTCATTAGTGATTCATTAAGAAATACTGTTTTGAGGCAAATTTCTCTGGCCCCACATATCTTTATTTCATGCTTGCAGCCTCAAACTATTGAGAAGATGAAAAGAAATGTTACTTATTATGTGTGCAGTTGTCTTCCTCAGAGGCACCCAAACTTCATTTCTGAATTTTCTTTACTAGCCAGAAGTAATGTATATACCCTCTTGACTCCATAGTACAAAGTAAAAGATTTTAGAAAGGGTTTTGTTAATTGGGGCCTGCGGAAAATGGCGATACCCCACCGTTCGGAGTATGCTTGGCAAAAGTGTGACAGAATTGGAATGATTTATCCCTATTCTGTCTCAACCAGCAGAAACTACACATAAAGCTTTCTATGTAGGACTAGAAAGGATTTAGGTATGAACACTCACAGATCTGGATTTTATTTTTTTTCTTAGTACACAGCCTGTTAGATAACAGTAGTAAAATTTTTGTGTGGATTAAGTATTTGGAGGTAGCTGTTAAAGTTAGCATAACAGTTACAGAAGCTTCCAGATTTAGAGGAGTAGATTTATTCCTGCATACATTAAATAAACTTGCTAGGGAATTGTGCTGCTCCCTGCTGTGTAGCTACAGAAGGTGTGTAATCTAAACTATTTCTCTTGCCAATCTCCCCAAAGGTAGAGTCTGGTATTACTTTTACCCTTATTCAGGCACGACAGGGTTAGGTACTTGCCCAGTATCACATGCGGAAACTGAAACATGTTTTCCTGGTATGCTGATTGTAACAGCCTGAGGTAGCAATTGCTTTCCCACAAGTTCTTACACAGTGGGTCAGCATCATCCATTAAGATGACTGAATAGTGCAGAGTCCCAAATACCTTTGGATGTAAACCCTGCAAAGAATACAGATGCTCTTGTGACATAAAGAACCGGCCATGATACTTAGTGCTTATGTAGTGTTTCTATAACCAAGATTTTGAAAAACTTGGGCTATTTCACTTACAGACACTGCAGAGGTCTCTAGCCAATCTCACCTGTGCATCAAGAAGCACTTTAAGGAGTACCTAATATTCAGAGGATTAATTCTATTTAATTAAAACTAATTTTGGGTCGTATTATTCATAATAAGTAGTCTAATAATAGAAAAGTACTCTGGCTGCTAAGAACAGAGGAGATATTGGATTTAGGCAGGTAGCTGTGGCTGAATGCTCCATCTTTAAGTGTTCCTAGATATATCAAACATGATCTTTCAATAGTTGATGAAACAAAAAAGAGCTTTCTTCCTTCCACGCTTTTTGTGTATATTTAGTTTCTTCAAAAGTGATTGGTCAGACAGGTGTTAGTATACTAGTCTTCTCCATCAGATTCCCTTCTAGCTGCTCAGAGAGCATTGGAAGATTTTCATTAAAACCAGAAGGCTGGAAATGTATTTTTTAGATTTGGCAGAAGCTGATAACACTTTCTCAGGAAAACATCTTACTTGCAGCAGATTTTCAAACCCCTATATATGGCTAGATAAACATCTAAGTATTTGTTATCTTCTGGTTGTATTCCAAAGCAAAACAAAATAAAAATAACTTCAAAAAGTTACAGGTAAGACCACTAAGTAAAACACTTCACGATGAGGCTATGTACATAGAATCTCTGAATCATAGAATCAATTAGGTTCGAAGAGAGCTCTGAGATCAGATCCTACCTATGACCGATCACCACCATGTCAACTAGACCATGGCACTGAGTGCCACGTCCAGTCTTTTCTTAAACACCTCCAGGGACAGTGACTCGGCAACCTTGTTCTAATACCTAATTACCCTTTTTATGAAGAATTTCTTCCTAATGTCCAACCTAAACCTGCCTTGGTGTGGCTTAAGACTATGTCCTCTTGTCCTGTTGCTGGTGTCTGGGACAAGGGACTGACCCCACCTGGCCACAAGCTCCTTTCAGGTAGTTGTAGAGAGTGATAAGGTCACCCTCGAGCCTGCTTTTCTCCAGGCTAAACAACTCTATCTCCCATAGCCATTCAGCCATAGGATGTGCTGCAGACCCTTCACCATCCTTGTTACTGTTCTCTGGACCTGCTCCAGTACCTCACTGTCCTTCCTGAACTGAGGAGCCCAGAACTGGACACAGCACTGGAAGTGCAGTCTCACCGTGCCAAGTACAAGTGAAGAATCACTTTCTTAGTCTTGCAGGCCACCTTTTCCTGATACAAACCAGGATGCCATTGGCTTTCTTGGCCATGTGGGCACACTGCTGGCCCACGTTCAGCTGGCTTCTGGTGAGCACCCCCAGGTCCCTTTTCCATTGAGCAGTTTTCCATTTACTCTGTTTCCAGCCTGTAGGGCCGCCAGGGGTGGTTGAGCCAAAATGTAGGATCTAGCACTTGGTCTTGTTGAACCTCTTACAATTGGCTTTTGCCCATTGATCCAGCCTTTTCATATCCCTCTGCAGAGCCCCTCCTACCCTGCAGCAGATCGACACTCTCACCCAACTTGGTGTCATCTGCATCTACTCCAGGTCACCTTTCTGTATTCCATGTGCTTAGAGAAAGCCTCCATCACCTCACTGAAGTGAGTCTGGCTGGCCTATAGTTCCCTGGATCCTCTGTCTCACCCTTTTTGAAGACTGTGTTGACATTTACTTTCTCTTAGTCATCAGGCTTCTCTCCTACAGCTTCACTACAGCTTTTCAAAGATGATCATGAGCAGCCTTGCTGTGCTGTCTGCCATCTCTTTCAGCACTCATGGATGCATCCTATCATGGCTCATGGACTTGTGGGTGTTGAGTTTTCCTAAGTGTTCTCTAATGCAATTCTTCTTGATCGAGGAAAAGTCTTCCTTCTAACATTCCTTTTCCCTGGTCTCATGGATATTAGAGCAATGGTAAACCTGAGTTTTGTTAGAATAATTTGTTACCTTTTGCAAAAGTTAACAAAAGTAGATCAGTAGAGTTGCTGCTTTTTCACTTTTTTTTTTTTTTTTAATTATGGTGAATATAATTCACGTTCAGCACACTGTGGCACTAATCTCCATTACCATACTGGCAATAGACAGTAATTCAGTGATGCAAATTTGTACTGTGTCATTCAGCCACAGAAAATATGGCAGACCTCTTGCAGAGTTCGATGTCTTTGTAAAATTATCTCATCAGAGGCCTTCAGTTTTTCTTTGAAAGTCAAGGGTTTGAGCATATTCAGTCAATACCCATTCCAGTGTCTTAAAACCAGGAAAGAACTCCTTGGAATTTTTGAAGCCCTGGAGACTCATATTTTGCAGCTCATAAGTATGGAGAGAAGTGAATCACACTGGAGGGTGGTTTCCTGCTTTTCTTGACCCACTGTGGATAATAAGCAGATGTGAAGAGGACTGGTGAGGTCTGACAGGTTCAAGTAGGTCTCCTTCAAGTTTTCTCCTCGCAGTGGTCCATGGAAATGCCACAATGCCACATCATCAGGAAGACTTGTTCTCAATTAGTTTAATTCTCTGAGAATTAGTTTAGCTAAAATCTTTCTAATAACACAGCAGGAAATACTTGGTCAGTGAACACTGGAAGATCTTCAGTGTTGTTCACACGGCTTGTAAAATGTGCTGCTTATATAGGTTTTCCTGATTCTTACCCAGTTTCTTTTCTACCTATTCTCCTTTGCTTTGTCATCATATATTCAATCATTTACTTGTTTGAAGAATTACAACATTTTGTGTTTAATATGTGCTTAATTTTTTATTTTTTTTTTTTAGCAATTAGCCTTCTGTGCAGTTTTATGCAAGCTCACTTTACCAACTCTTTTTGAAACTTTAACTCAAAATGTTTCTCTGGTTACAAAGCCTTTTAAACTATTCATTATCATGAAATATTTTACCAGATAATTCATTGAGACAAATGTGAAATGTGCAGTTGGGAAGGTAAAATTATAACCAGTCACATAAACCTGTCCTCATTAGCTGCCTTTCAAACATCTCCAAATGTTACCAATAGAGAGAGGGATCCTCGGAGAGTGGTTTGAAGCGTGAATTCTTTAGTTTTCAATTGGAATCTGCTTTATGTTTGAGAGGAAGGCTTTCATTTCCTGCATCTGAGATTCATTTGCAAATGCAAGCTAACAGGAAGATTAGCCTTTAAGGACTATTAGTGACTGGCCAGAATGGTGTTAGTGACTAGAATATAAGAGGGAAAAATAGAAAAATATGGACTTACGAGGGCGAATAATGATACATAAGACTATACTCTCAGCTGGCATCAATTGAGATGGCTTCCTTCCACTGGGACTGTGCCAGACGGGACCAGTAAGAGATCTGTCCTGTCATGATTCCAAATTTAGTCCTGGGCCACAACTTGAAAGTAGTTTTCTGGATTGTTTAGTTTCTTCCTATTTTATATGCAATGGATAGAGCCTTTGCTGATAACCTGTGGGACATTCTTCAAAGCTTTGCCATAAAAGCTGTTAACAGTAAAGAAAACACTTAACACTTATTGCAGTAATGAAAATATCTCCAGACACATTAAAGGCCTTTATGGAGTTTTGATGGGTTTATTATTATTGCCATTCCTGCTTTAGTAAATCATCATGTCAAAGTTTTGTTTATTTATGTGTCAGAAATTATTGATGTATCTCTGGCTGTAAGCAGAAATATATGAAGAGCTGTGCCACAATCTTCGGATGTCTTACCATTTCCTCCTTTTCAGCATTCCTGTCATAATCTCCCAGAGAGAGCTGGATGTGTCCTTAATGTCACTTGGTCTAATTCACATGGACTTCTGTGGAACTTTCCTGTTCTTTCCTTGCCAAATCATGGACACCAAGCCTTGAAAAGTTTTTCATCTCCTGATAAAAAAAAAAATATTGCTAGAGATGAGAAACCAGACTCAACAGAGCCAGGTTTGCATTTGTTTTAGCAACTCCTACAATCTACTCATGTATTTAATATATTCATATGTTTTTCCAGGCAAATGAAGGGAGTTTTGTATGAACCACAGCCTTTAAGTCAGAAAATTGCTTTGAAGTGAGCCATGATCAATAGAAGGCTGAACAAAGTGTTTTGTTCTGATTATTGTATGTAATTATTGCAAAAAATTATTGGAGATTACAGACTTTCAGAAATGGAGAGTTTTAGAAGCAAGTGCCATAACAAATGTGGTTTATTATTTGATTTTTTTTTGCTCTTCAGTGAATAATGAACTGTTTATTGTACTGATCATATTTAACACTGGATTCCTGTTGATTGCAGTGCTCTGCTTTGAATGTTTTAGGGCTCATCAGCATTGTAACTTTGGCATTGGCTGTCCAAATGTCTTAAAGGTTTGGTGCTGCCACTTATTGCTGAAGTATCTGAAAACATGCTATGAGATCTAGACCTGTCAAGTTTCATCTAAACCTGTCTCTCATGGCATTATAAAGGCAGTTCTGCAGCCCCACTCATGTATTCCTGAAGTGGCAGGGAAAAAAGTGAAAAAACACGAAGCAGAAGCATCCAGTATGTGACAAGCCTTTTTTTTGGAAAAAAAGACAGTACAAGACAGGAGACAGGACATCATGTTACTCTTGTAGCAACCCCAAAGAAGGTATGAATAAAATAAGAAAAGGTTTCATGGAGTTTTGGCTGAATAATATTATAAAGCATAATTAAAAATATCTTTTATAACTGCTCACTTGCTTTGCCTTTTATCAAAATTAGTTATTTGGTGGTCTTTAATGATTATGATTGAGTAATTTGAAATGTCAAGGAAGAAGCAGTTAAAGTCAAAATGTCCTTTCACCCTTAATTAAAAGAGTTTAAAAAATGACTGTTTGACTTAGAGCTGAGAAAACTGAAAAACATGTATTTGTTGTTGTTTCCATTGTTATACAAGTATGTCTTTGATTTCTGACTGTTAATTTCTCTTTAGATCATTGCATAGGAGGGACTACTTTGTCTTATTGCTAACTGAAACATCCAGAACTGTAATCCTGATTTGGTGGAGCACAGCTATGTTCATGTGATCACACATCACTTGTAAAATGCTTTTTCCTCAGTAATCTAATATTTATGAACCATTACAGTATTGAGGTTTTCTGTACTGGTAGTGCATATATTTGTTTTCCAGGGACATAATTTTGTTGCTAAGAACAATTTCTATTTAACAAAACTGAATTGTTCTTGATATTCTCAAATGTAATTCTGTCTAATATTGAAGTCTAGAATAGATGAGTCACATTAGCAAAGGAATACAGAAATGTGCATTATTTCAACAGAGATTAAATTTCTATTAAAGGAAGAGACTAATGGTGAAAATTTATTGTGTTTTATTTCTATCCTGAAATTACCCAAGTCTTCTAACAACAGTTTTCATTGCATCAGTTCCAGAGTGCTAAATATGTAGCGTTTTGGCAAGATCATTTCCTCAAACATACTAGTACTGTTGCTGGCATTCCTGCTCCTTTGACTTGTATTCCGAGAGCAGGCAGCTAGATCAGCATTAATCAGTGCATAAAATCACATTTGTGTGCCAGGGTTTCAGACTACTGGTGAAAACTTGTTCTTGGCAGGCCAGCAGTAGAGATAAAAGGTTGGAAGGCATCCGCTTTCCAGTGCGTCATGGTGTTGAGGACTTCTTTTCTGCCAGCTCTGGAAAAAATATTACTGAAATGTTTTCTTTCTACTCATTTGAAAAAAGACCATGTTTTGGTAGTTTATTGTCTTTACAAGAAGTAGCAGCAGGGCGAATATAGGTAAAATTATCAGTGGAAGAGTGTTGTATTTATACAGAAGCATATGTCTGTGTATATGTTGATGTACACGAATGTGTATGTGTGTAGGGGTGTAATTTTATTCTCCAACTTACCCTATAGTAATTTTTTTTAATTTGTATCTGTTTCAGAAACTTTAGAAAAAAAGTGTAATCCTTGTCTATAATGTTTTTTGTTTTTAAAGAATAATCTGCAGTATTATTTTGGTTAGCTGCTTTTACAGAGAATTTAGGATATGTCTACAAGGGGCAGCAGAGCATGAAGACCATCCCCAGTTCACCTGGTTTGAACTGGCCTGATAAATCTGTGAAGCACGTTGCACTGTTGATAGCTCAAGTACCAAAAGATATATAAACTGTATTTGCCTGGCCCACTGTTCAGGAGAGTAAGTATTCTCTCTTCACAAGACTAATAACTTGGGTTCAGCATAATTTTGAAACTGCTGTAGTGTGTTTCATTTTGACACTAACTTAACCAATGCCAGCCAGACAATTGGAGCATGTTCCAGCATTCTGTGTGTTTGTATCATGTGGTAAACAGGAATAGTATTTGTCTTAAGCACTTAAAATAAATATTTAGTATCATTTACTGTCTCTTTTATTTTCTTTACTAATTTTCATATTCACCTTTCGGGCCTATGATTTTGTTGAATAGCATGCAGCAGACTTGGACTGATGGTAGGTGATGATAATTCTAAGGTAATGTGAAATGCAGGATGAAAGAGTCTGTCCTAGGGTTTTGATTCTAGTTTTAATTTAACCTGTTGAGCTGTAGCAGATCATGGACAAGGTCATGTTAATTTTCAGTTTTCCTCTCTTGTAAAATGGGGGTAGTGATGGTTAGCACCTCTGTGAAATGTTTTGAGAACTTCTGAAAAATTACATGTTGGTAACTAAGCCAGTAAAAATTACTAGATTTCTGGTGTGTACTGTATTTCTACTAATACAATGGGGGAACAATACTTTGCAATGAAGGTAGACTTGCTCTACTATGTAGAAAGTAGGGATAAATGCTGGAATGAAGCAGAGGAGTTAATTTCACCTTAAGGGATGGCTTCACTGCAGAGATGTACATCTCAGGTAGTCATTATAGGCTGCCTTTGTAATCAGTGGACACTTTTCCATAAGCCATTTGACTTTCTTTAGATGTCTTCTTAAAGATGAAATGACTAATGCTTTATAAATAATGCTCACTATAGAATTGAATCTTACATCCTATCATAGAGATATCTTCAGCTGCTTGTGATTGTTTTGATTTTACTCCAGCACCACTTTCAAAGAGTTCCTTTTTAAAACTAACTTGGACAAGCAATCTAATTCTTGTAGTGGTGATACTTTTTCCTTTCCTTCCTACCCATATCTTATGTTAACCTTAGTGAAGCATATAAATAGCAGTTGAAACTGCTTCTCATAGAATATTGTCATGTTTGATGATAAGTGCTGAGTGTTGGTCAGCAACTGCTGTAAAAAATGAAAAGTACATTTGGCATGCCACAGTGAAATGCTGAAGTGGTGATTAGTGTTTTGACAAATAGCTGAGTCTGGCTTGGCCAGCTATTGGGAATGGTTGCATACACATTTTGCTATATTATTCTGATTGTGTTATTTTGAATTTGAGCTGACATCAGGATAATTACATAGAAAGATTTGTCACTGTTTAACCAGTTTTTAAAAATGTCAACTCTGTTATCTCCTTCTGAGATACAATGGCATTCTACCTGTTATATGAATTGTGTCATTGCAGACATTTGCTTATTAGTTGTAATATGAATACAAGGTTTTTCAATATATTTACAAAAATGTGTATTTCAACCTCTTTGGAACTGGGATATTATTATATACTGAGAGTAACTACATGTTAAGACTGTGTTATTTGTGCAAACTTGTTCTCATGAAATTAACATAGAGTTTTCATATGCACATAAATGCTGGCATTTTTTTCCTGGAGCTGG
>VYZS01054575.1:6007-38919 GCA_013400695.1 Neodrepanis coruscans
TGTTTGTTTTTGTTTTTTTTTTAGGGGGGAAGTGTGGTTTTTTTGCTGTTTTGTTTGTTTGTTTGCTTTATTTGGGTTTTTTTGGAGGGGGAGAGGGTTGTTGTATTTTTTTCAGACTATGAAACCACTATTACGTCTCTTTTTTCCCCATTGTTTTGTTCACAGTTTCATAAGTTTTCTCTCTGCCTTCAATTTTTTACCTCCTTTTGCTCCATGGAAGAGCAAATTAAGAGTACTTAGTGTTCTTTTTGTTCCTTGCAAAAGGTGAACACGTGGAGAAGTAGCAGATATATAAGATGTTATAACTAGAGCAGCTGGTAGAATTTCAAGCACTGGGTCAGCTGTTCCAGAGAACATATAAACAGTAATACATTGAAACTAATGGCAGTTTTTGTTGTTGGTGGTGATGTTGTTTTATTTTGTTTTGGCAACAGAGTACCTTTGGATTTAGCAATGGTTGTAGATTGCACCCCCGTCCCTAAAATACAATGGCTAAAGAGGGATACAAATTTGGAGCCAAATTCTTGCGAAATATCAGGAAAATTTCTATGATACCAATTGCTTAATTTTGATTTTCATAGAGAGTCAGGTGCTGGTATAACACATTAAAACATTAATTTAAATTTTAAATTATCTTTCTTAGGAAAACACCACAGTGTAACAATTTTATTGCATCATTAATTTCAACATTGTCTGCGTCCTTATAGTGTGAATTTAAGAGCAAATGTGGTAAAATCCAGAACAACAGAATTCACATTAAATGTATAAGAAACCCCCTTCTTATGATACATAAAAGCTATTAAGTAAAAATGAACTTAATATTCTTAAAAAATTAAAATTGCTATTGAGGTTATTGGAGAAAGGAAATAAAATTCTTATTCTTTTTATGTTTTAATTAAGTTTTAAAGGTAATTTTAAATATATTTGTATTTCAAATGGTCTCTAAATCTGGGATTAAATAGTTTTAACTTTTGCAAAAGGACAGGAAACAAAGCATAGCAATATCTAGGAGAGAGGTATCAGTAAGAAAAAGTGTAAGAAATGTAAGTTCCAAAGGCAGCTGTCAAAAATATCAATGACATATGAAATAAGGAAACACATAGAAATTAATCAGTGAGAATAAATCAAATGAAACAAAAAAAAAGAAATCCAGGAAAGCATACCTATGTAAATGAGTTCTGCAGGCAAAAAAAAGTAAAGGAGGAAGAAATGCTGGCATGACATAACAATTAATGAGTTAGTGTATATCTAGCAAAGGGCGATCTGCTTTTACTGTTGGAAGAGAACTACTATGTAGTGAAAATTTAATTAATCCTGGAGAGCAAAACAGCTGTAGTAGTAATGCATTTTAAAAGGTATATTTCATACCTTTTATTTCATACTATTATTTCAATAGATATACTTTAGTATAAGTGTTCATTTAAAGTATATTTAAAATATATATTACCACACAGAAGACATTAATATAGACAGTTACAAGAATATATCTTAGTACCCTTGTGAATGATATATAATATATAATCTTTGACAAAGGGAACAGACCTCAGACTCTTTTAGTCCCAGACAGTAAAATGTTCTAACACCCCTCAAGTAAACATCCCAAGACCAGAAACTTCAGCTATCATGTCCAAAACAATTTCTCTGTGACTACTTGTGATGCCAATTATATGATGGTTCAAACACTCCAGTGTTTCTGACACTGGACTAGATATTGAGGGATCACTAAATGTGCATTAAACATGCTTCTTTGGTTTGAGTCACACAGCAAATGTCAGAATTCCCTTGTAAAACTTTCTAAATACAACATACATTAAAAAGGTGTACTTACTTTGAGAGCATATCTTAGTCTAAAGTACTTGCGAGGACTCTAGTTTTATAATAAAAAGTCCTGTATGATCCTGAATTTACAAAGCACCAAATTCTCCTGAAGAGCATTCAAATCCATCTTAAAATCAGAGAACAAGTCAGAGAACATCTATACAAATTCATATTCTTCTTTAGAGAATTTTGGATAGAAGTGTGATGGCAGTGAAAGGTTTAAGCACAGGACAGGACATAATGTCTTTGAATAAAGAAATTGTCCATTCCAAACTACACTAAAAGCCCAAATTACCAGGCAATTAAAAGGGAACATCTGAAATAATTATGGTGTCTCAGTCTGAGATGGTGAAAGGATGAGAACTCGTTAGAGGGAATGCAACAAGATTTATTAAAAAAAAACCCAAATAGAAATATGAGATATATATGAATGGTAGCAGCCACGCCTCCCCCACACCCAAGACCATGCCATCAACACACGACCCCAGGAAACCCGAAAGATACTCTGGACCCAGCCACCAAAATAAAAGAACACTCCAAAACCAAAACAGTTACTGAAAACTGTGACACTGAAAAAGGATTCAGCTGTGCAGCAGAGCACAGGATCCCACTTCTGCCTGGGGCTCACCTCAAATGGGGTCCTGTCAGAGCCTTCTGCCATGCGAGACACTGGGGAGGGCAGCTGAGGTGCAGAGGAATTCAGAGAAACCAGGACACAGAGAAGGAGCAGGAGACGACCCTCGGTCAGGATGAGAAAGTGGAGAGTTCTACAGGGGCAGCTAGACCGCCTCCAGCATAGTGAAAATCACCTCTCTCGGGACCATCCCAGGAGCAGAAGGGAGAGCTGCATACCCGTGAGAACCTTTAAAAGACTCCCAAGTCCCAGCCTGCTCTGATCCCCGTCTTCCAATAAGAAGCAACTCTGAGATGTCAATTCTCTCTGCCTTCTGCTGGTTTTACATCATAGAAAATCCATACATCATACATCATCCAGCATCCATGGCGAGACACGTGGTTGGAGTCTGATGGTGGATGGCTGTGCACCTGTGCACTGGCACTGGGAAACATGCTCAGGAGCTGCTCCGCAGTTCAAGCAAGTGGGAGCGGGTGCGTGCTTGTCGGCACCGCATTTGTCGCCGGGTTGCCAGGCCACCGGTTCCTACCTCTTCCCCGTCAGATCTGGGAGTGGGCCCCCCCTGCACATGCCAGGGCAGATGGCACATGGTGGGAGTGCAGAGCCAGGGTCATCCCAAACTCCTTCGGGAAAGAAAAAAACAAAAATGTAAAGGATTCAACACAGCTACACATCACAGGTACTTCTTGGTAACTTAAACCATGACATATGTTCAAGGGATTTGCAAATATTTTTTATTTATATTTTCCTTATTTAATTTCAACAGAAATGAAATGAATCTTGACTTGAGTCAGGTGTACACTATCATTCAACAAGTGAACTGAGTATAACTCTGCTTCTGTATTTAGCTCTTGGTTTGAAAAAGCCAAAACCTTGAGAAACTGCTTCTAAGATTAAAATATAAAGAAGAAAATTTAGGTAATGTCCACTGGATTTCCCCAAGAAAGATTTAATTATTGTTGTTCTACTGTGAGATATGGCATATTTTCGCTTTTTAAAAAAAACCTTAGGGTGAGGCCCAAATCTCAGTTTTCCTGTTTGCTTACTTTGTATAGTCCAAGTCAGCCAAGTGCTAGAGCTGCTAACAGACACACTGCTTGTTTTATCTTACTAGCATAAAATGTCACAACTCCAGCGAACACCAGGTGATTCAAATGAACTGTATATCTATATCTATAGTATGATGACCTATGTATGACAACAGTAAATTTTGTTATACTTTGTTGAAGCATATCTAGAATTAATCCCAGTTACATATTCAATTTCAGTATGTTAAGAATTTATGGATTTTAATGTCTGGATTTTAATAGCCTGGAAAACATGAGAGAGGAGTGTTTGATTAAAAGTATTTTAAAACCCATCTACTCATCAACTGCATCAAATTTTAGATCAATAAAAAGGAAACTTCAGGCTTGGTATGATATTATTAAATAATAAAATGTAAGCTAAAAATAAGACAGAGAATACAGTATGAATAAGTTGAAAATATTCATGAGGCGACGTAATGAAGATGCATGCATTTTTAATGTTATTTTAAGTAAAAATATGAATACTTTATGTGTTCATTTTAAGGTTTTCTTGAGGCAGTGACTACATACTTTTGTAAATTATAATGAACACATATTTTTCCTGGTCCTGTAGCAATGTATATGACTACTTGAAATGGTAAAGAATTCTTAAGTATTTTTCTTCACAATTTTTCTTTAAAATAGAACCTACCAAAAATATTTAAGGTATTTTATTTCTTGTTAGTACATAATAAAGTGCTTATGTAATTAGGTATGCAACAGAAGCTTTCTCAGACTGTGGAAATGTTAGTTATAACCATATATGTGTTTTCAAGCTGTGTTGACTTATAGTTATTCTGCATGCTCTGGTAGAAGAGGCAGGGCAATGTCTCGCTGGAGGGTAACCCTCAAGAATGACATTATGCTCCTTGGTTTTCCTTTATCCTCTTGATGCCTTGAGATTTTTTCTCATATTTCTGGGATTTTAGCTTGACTATAGTTCACTCATAAAGTTTTCTTGGTAGGCTTTTTCTCATGAATTGTGAAGCTTTGTTTAACATTGCTTATGAGATAAACAACGTAACAAGAAAAAACAGAGGGCTCAAAGAATCTGTAGAAGGCTCTTGGGGGTTGGCCAAGGTCAGGCAAAATGCTAGTTGGTTAACACAGAGGGTGGATGGATTGATGGATATTATAAATGTGGGGTGATAAGCAGGACCAGGGCATGTGTCTTGGAATCTGGAAGCTTCCATTAAAGAATCTACACTTTTCCTTTTACCTCTATGAACTGTGAATGGAAGGTTTATTCCTCTCTGATTTTAGGCATCACTCTAAGGTGAAATACACTGTACTTTGAACGTAATGAATCTAACACACTCCCAGCTCACACTTTCCTTTCTCAGTCTTACATGGAAAAAGACACATAGAATGGAAATCCAGGAAGAAATCATTAATTACCTTGATCTTTATGATGAAATGGAAATCCTGGAATTTGAGTGGAATGAGTAGCACTTAGGAAGGGATTTGGGTGTCAAAAAGCAATGTGTCTCAGGCCATTTTAGAAGCATTTTAAAATTACTTAATTTATACCTGGCATTCCAGCTTAAGGTTTTCAGTATTTTCTGTGTCATTTAAACCAGCCCTCATGAGGATCTCTGAAAGGGTGCTAAATCTATCATTTAGCTCATCTGTGAATTTGTCTTTTCTGCAGGCAGTGAGTAAAAGATGGCTTCGGTGACCATATTTTTTCAGACTAAAAATAAAGGTTATTTTGATATCCCAAAAAAAAAAAAAAAAGAAGTCTTTACATTGCCTTGTCTGTAGAAGTCTAGAGAGATATAATGAAGTCTGAGAGATGTAATGAAGACTGTGCTGATGTTACTACATAGACTTTAGCTTTAAGACCTTCCCAGGGGAGGGTTAACTTTTTTTCATACAGTGGGGGCGTCGACCCCAGCCAGGGGGAAAGCTCTCACAGAGACACTCATGTATTCTCATACAGCAGGATGGGAGAGAAATTCAGAGGAGCAAAAGAGAAAAATTCTTGGGCAGAGAGAAAAGCAAGTTAATAAGTAAGAAAACCACTAAGACAAAACCAGACAAACCAAAACAAAACAGAAACCCAAAGTGATCACTCACCATGTCCTATCAGCAAGCAGACCAATGGCGACATATTATGTCCATACAACCTGTGAGCAGCAACTTGCCTAGAAAAACTCTCTCAGTTTTGTTGCTGAGTATGACAACATAGGGCATGGAACACTCCTTTGGACAGTTGGGGTCAGCTGTTCTGGCTGTGTCCCCTCCCAGCTTCTTGCCCAGTTCCAAGGAGAGCAGAGTGAGATATTGTGCAAGCGCTGCTCAGCAACAAGTTAAAACACTAGTTTGATCAGAAGTTTGAAACACAGCCCCATAATGCCTATTATGAAGCAAATTAAATCTGTTCTAAATGAGAGCAGTACACACAGAGAGTCCTACTGGGGACAAACAGCATAGAGAATGTATCACAAGTTAAGATGAGGTAACTCTTTTATATGCACTCTTTTCCTTTCCTCGGTACTCAGAGTTATGTTGACTAAGTTAGATGTCTTTTTGCATCCTTGGTTTCATACATTTCCATGA
Source organism: Neodrepanis coruscans (assembly GCA_013400695.1). Taxonomy (NCBI): domain Eukaryota; kingdom Metazoa; phylum Chordata; class Aves; order Passeriformes; family Philepittidae; genus Neodrepanis; species Neodrepanis coruscans. Next base: position 12,089 of record VYZS01054575.1, read on the forward strand.
TGAAATAAAAAAGGAGAGGCTTTGCTCTTTCTCATTCCTTGATTCATATGAATTAGGAAGAAGTTATAAACGTTTTATGTTTTAAATGTATCTTCCTGTGTCCAAATAAAAAAGACCTGTATTTCTTGGCAAAATTAAATTCAGAAATACCGTTATTAGAAGAGTGGGAAAAATATAATTTCTCCTGTGCTGTGAAAATTTTTAATTAGTCTGTGTTTTTAAACAGTTATTGGTTTGTTTTTTTTGTTTCATGTGACAAATACCACTAATACAGAAAAACAAGTTCTTACTGGATTTTAGATTTTCTAGGCAAGTCTGAAAAAAAACAGAAAATATAGAATAATTGACAAGAAAAATCACTCCTGAAAAACTGGAAAATAAGACCATGAAAAGCATTTTATCCTTCTAATGCCTAAATTAAAATATTATTTTAATATTCACAGTAAAAACAAATATTAATTGATCTGTTTTCACATCTTTATGAATATTTTGATTTCTCTTTATCCTGATGGTTAATTATTTAGTTGTCATTTTATAAGTCATAAGACTATTCAAGGACCATTTTTTGTCATACTATTATTTAAAAATTGAGTGATGAGTATCTTTTTTTCTCCCCTTCCTAATCAATTGAAATAAACTTACCTACATCCTCAAAATGCACAATGAAATGAGATATTACTGACAATTTTTCACAACAAAAGCTCTGAGAGTTGGTGAAAATAAACTACCTGCCAATACATGAAGGTCAAAAACATTGTCAGCACCATTATAAAAGCATGACTGTGATCTTGTGTTTGCCAGTTTCTCAGTTCCCTCGTGATAGCTGCTCAAAAGCTATACTTGAAGAGGTGAGAGTAAAAGGGGATTATATTAATGGGGATCATGTAATATTTGCCAAGCTGGAAATCCTTCTGGACCAAAGAAGGCATTGTATTTATTTTTTCCTGCTGCTTTTTCTCTATAGTCCCACAGAAATAGATGCAATTGTTATACAAAAACTCTCTCTCTTCCCCGCCCCCTCCCCCCCCCCAGTATTGTGGCGGCCAGGGATATGCATTTGCTGGATGTGAAAACTGGATTTGTACTATATTGCACTATATTAGAAGTGACTAAAATTAATTTAACTGCACTAACCCTTTGATCATGTAGCTGGCCTTTCTTTGTTTAAGCTCCTTGCCTATCTGACTAGAATTTGCTTTTGTCAGCACAGCAGCAAGTGACATATGGTATTTTTGTTGTTACTTGAAATAATCTTCTGTAGATCAGCTGGATTTCCCAAAAGAGCTTTGCATATAACATTAGAGAGAGAGAAAGATGAAAGAGAACCCCAAATCACTATACATTCCATGATTAAAAATCTCAGTAAAGTAAGCTCCCCTATTCAAATCAATATATTCGTTTCATATTTTCAGCAAGTACAAAAGAGTGGAAACAGCTTTGTGACATATAAAATTCTTGTGAATTCTGATTTAGCAGGTGAAAGAAAAGTAAGTTGTATTAGTTGTGAATTTTGTGTGGGTTTTTTTTTGTTGTTGTTGGTGGTGGTGGTGGTTTTTGTTTGTTTTTTTTTTTTGGCTTTTTGTATTTTTTGTTCTGTTTTTTTTTTTTTTAATTGTCTGAAGCACTGATAAACTATTAGTTTACAATGTACTGGCTTTGACTTTCCTTCTGGTACATAAACAGAAGACAGCTGTACATCAACTCTGAGTTACACTCTTGCTCATCACAGTAGCTAAATGCTGACCTGCCAAGATAGTGGAATTTTAAATTGACACTATCTTAACACATGTAGTAGTTGCTATTAGAAATACCCAGATATAATAATATTAAAAAACAAAAAGAAAAGAAAAGACAGTATAAACCAAAGTCACACACAAAATGCTGAAGCAGATACTATTACTTGGCATTTCAAAATGTTCTCATTGAGGTTAATGGACAGCATAACAGAAACTGCTCAATAATTTGTATTCAGAGTGAGTAATCTGTGTTGCTTCTGCCCACCCACAGAATCCATCATTTATTTTCTTCAAATTATTGTATATTGATGGGATACTTTTCTACTGACAGGCAACAAAAAATTAAGGCAACACTCCTCCGGTCAAAGTGGCTGAATGAATGGGAAGGTTACTGCCTCAAACTAAGTTTAAGTTAGTTCACATTTCTTTAATAATTGCATTTCTGCATTAAACTTGTTTTAAACAGGAGTATGATTCACAGTTCCTAAAGGCTAAGTTACAAGTGTCTGATGGAAGACATTTATGCTTCAAAGCCTATGAATTCAGACAAAAAAAATTATCTTAACTTTCACAAGTTATTCAAAGGTCAGTGAAGGACTGAAAAGTTGCATGAAAACAAAAAAGAGCTATGGGCAAAATAACTAGAATTGATAATGACCTTTAAATCAATGAAGAATGAAAATAATAAAATACTTATCCATATGGAAGAGCAAAGATTCTCATAAAAACCTTCAACAACAGAATACAAAGTAAAATAGCTCTTTATAACTGCAAATTATAGACTGGTAGTAAACTAAGGCAAAAGATTTCCCTTACACAGAAAAGCCTCTAGGGAATTTCATTTAAATAAGTGGTATACTATTTGTGTATTTGTGTGTGTGTGTCTGTGTGTGTGTCCACATCCCTAGGCTGGAATTAATGAAGCCAAGAGCAAGCTTCCATGTCCTACTGTTGCATAAACCTGGAAGGCTTTTCATCTTGAAGTCCCTTTTGAAATAAGAATTAAAAATACATTGGAACAAGTGAAAAGTCTTGCCTCATTAAATTTAATTTCCTGTTTCATTTTCTATATTTTCATTTCTGTGTCTATTATGATACCTGGCTAAAATTCCATTGTGACATTTTTCTTTTTATATAAAATGAAGCTGATATTTTATATTTTGGTAGGTTTATATAATAATGTATTCAACAGAATATTAAAGAATATTAAATATGTCAAGAGAATATTTTTTAATAAATTCTTTTAGGACTGTGGGCATGATATAACTTGTGTTTACTTCCCTGTGCAGTGATACAGAATCCATTGAGTCCAGTGCAGAGGTTTCATTAACTTACACATGATTTGCTGTTGCAGACGGGATTTCAGGATCAAGAGGCTGACTTCATTGGAAGCCAAGAAAGCTTATCATCTATGAGTTCTTAGTAATTGCAAAGACTCATTCAATTAGAAAACCAAACAGTCAATTTAAGTAATAATGAATGGTCAGAAGAATTCCTTCATCCTGAACAGCTATATTTTCTTGCTATAAACTCTACCACATCATATAATTAAGCACAAATTAAATATTCCTAGATTATGGAATTCTGCTAATAAAAGCTAGAATCCATCTATATTTGAGAATGGTAACTGTATGAAATATTGCAACTATTTTTGAGTATCAAACTAAAATAACCCCAAGGTTGAACTTAACAGTGGGAGGATATTTCAGAGAGGACAAAAAAAAAAAAAAAATGCTCACTGAAATAAAAATACATGTCTTGAGAATTTAATTTTTTTGCCTTTTCTTAAAATTTTTTTTATGTTTTGGTGGAAGGGTACTCAGGAATTATAGCTTGAAAAGGTAGTAGAACTTCAGAGTTTAACTGGGAGTTTACAGGATGCAATGCTGAAGACAGAGAAAAAAAATGAAGTATTAAGTTACCATGTGTCTCATTGATGCTAATATATTATGTTCCTCAGAAAGGAGAATCAATGTAACAAAAACTGACCTTTCATCCTCCGCTACTGCATGCCCTGAACAGAGCATGAAGAACTTAGAGAGCTTTGTTCAATTACATTAATCTCTCTGGTAAATAGCAATAGGATCCAAAGGAATAACATGAAGCTGTGTCAGGAGAAGTTTAGGTTGAATATTAGGAAAAGGTTCTTCACCCAGAGGATGGTTGGACATTGGACAGGCTTCCCAGGGAAGTGGTCACAACACCAAGCTTGACAGAGTTCAAGAACTGTTTGAACAATGCTCTCAGGTACATGATGTAACTCTTGGAGCATGGCCAGGAGTTGGTCTCAATAATCATTATGGGTCCCTTCCAGCTCAGAATATTCTGTGATACTGAGATACCCATCAACTCCTTTGTCTGTTCCAGTTTTCAAATGGGAAGATTGCTGTTTAGAAAGCAGCCATTAAAACAGCAGTTCTTCTCTTAGTTAAGGACCACTCCCTGTCCTATATATTTTCCTGGCTTTAAGACAAGCATCACTCAAATTCTTACACTGTGGATCATTATTAAATCTTCTATTAGCACTTCCAATGTGGCCAAAGAGCTAGTCCAACATGGCATGTTTCCTTGATGTATAATTTTGCTTTCTGAGTACAACCAATTTCTCATATTATCGTACTACAGTCTGTATTAGAAAATACAAATGATGCATTTCAAGAAAAGTGAACACATATTTTTATATATATATATACATACACATATAATTTTTTTAATATAGAAATTCTGCTATTTAATTAATGGCTGGGAATAGCAACTAATTTGGCTGAAGGTTTGCATGTAGCAAAGCAGGTGCATATTTGTTAGAGTTTCTTGTTTAATGAATATGGTGCATCTCCATGATTGTCCAAAGGCAGAATTACTGCAAGAAAGGCATAAGAAAGGCAGAATATCCAGTAACTTCGATTCAGTTCAGAAATGCTGGAGTGATATCTGTCCAACCTCCAATCAAACATAGATCAAACCGTGAATATTTTGCAGTAAGGAATAAGTAAATAAATGATTATGATGATAGCTCAACTAGGTTCCAATATTATTCTTATGCTATATCAGAGCAATATACTGTTAATGAAAGATATCTTTTAGTTAAAAGCATATTAGATTTTTCATTCTTAGCTTTCCTCCCCTATTAAAATTAGAAGGGATTGTGTAAAAGAAAATAGTTTTTATTTGATAATTTTTAGAAGAATGAAAAGCTTATTGATAGGTGTCTGAGTGTGTGGCATTAACAGTAGTGATAAAATAGGTGCAGGGAGGAGCTTATGATCATGAAAGCTTTCAGGAGAAGGGCATATCTGATATAGATTAAGTATATGATCCTCTGAGTTAAATCACTGGGGTTTTTCTAATACCAAAACTTCAATTAGCAACTTAGCCTGTCTGCATTCAGTGCTTGTATTGAAATCACTATCGACTGTTATAACTCTTGAGTTTAATGATTCCCTCCTACTGTAATTCTTGCAAGCTGCTGTGCATCAAATAAATACCAGGTGAGCAGAGCACCGGCTGACTTAAAGATGTTAGTCATGCTGCAAACTCTAGCCGAGAAGAGGAGATAACTAGCACATTCTTCAAATCAGATATTTCAAGGATGAAGTAATACATTTCAGCTAGAACCAACTGTATTAAGGGTTACCAAAAAAACAGCAGCCTATTTACTCTATTCTACTCACCTGGTTACTTTGTGTCTGCTGGGTTAGTTACAAGTGGTTTTGACATCCTCTCGTGAATGAATGTCACAAGGGGACACCTGATGAAGGCAGTACTCAGATAATCGAGATTTTGACTATGCCTTCCTACCTCTAACTCACTAGAAGGGCTTTGTACACACTGGAAAAGGACAAAGCCAGCATAGAAAATTGTTATAGGGAGGCATACCTAGGAGACCTGAGTTTCATATGGATATGCACTGGAAGCAAATAAGAGACGGACCTGCTACAGTTTTACATCTTAGTAACATTTTAGGGGTTGATGAGAGTAGAAATTAGAACCAGAAGCCTGCAGCAATACCGAAATACCAGCTATTTGACTTTAGACATGGAAAATGTCAAAGCTATTGGCCTGAGGTGTTGTGAACAGTAGCCATTGACTTCTGTCAACCATGACTAGTTAAGAGAGAAAGCAATAAAGGAGGAGTCACTCGGTGAGGGAGCAAGTCCACAGAAATCCAGCACCATGAAGAAGCTGAGCCTGAGGTGTGTTCTTTATGGAAACCAGCTTGCCAGCCAGGATTCTACACACTGACTGATTAGAGTGAGCATCCTTTTCTTCTCTATCCCCAGTGCTGGTCACAGCTGGACTAGGACAGCAGAGGCCATCTTTGGTGTGAATGTGTATTCTGTACACACTGTGAAAGTGGACTTTAAAGCACAAACTGTTATTTACCCTGGTATATCTATCCTACTTAGAAATGAGATTCAAAATTTATGTCACTGCATGGTGTAGTTCTGTTCTTGAGGTTTTATTGCACTTAAATTCCTCCGTGACAGTTGATATAATTCACTAATCCAACAGAAAAAAATAAAACAAAAACCTTGTTCCACTTATTCTGACAGCATTAAGCTGTTGAGTCTTTCAAGCTACAAAATTAAGTTCATAAGTAAATCATAGAGTCTTAGAATTATTTAGGTTGGAAAAGAAACTTAATAAAGTCCAGCTGTAAACCTAATTCTACCAAATCCTCAGTATCTCAGATGTCTCAACACCTGTTACATTTTCATCAGAAATCATGCTAATGCTAATATTTAAATATTCTGCTAACAAAATTTTAAAAATAGTAATAAAATAATATACATAATATACTGAAGTTATCCAAATCTCTGTCGGTGTTTTGGACTTTTTTTGATGGGTTTTGTGGTAGACCTGAGGTTTAATATATCTGGGATCTAAGTATAATAGAGGAGATAGATAAAAACACTTGCTTTTAAATTGTTGTATACTTATACTTTGTATAGTCCAGGCCCATTATTTTCCTTAACTCATGACTCTGTAACATTTTTCCAGTACTATTAATAAGCAAAATCGACTAGAGTTAGTCCTTTGAAACTGAAGGCAAGAGAACAGACTTGGCTTTAAATTTAAACTTATTATCCTTCCAAAAAAGGAAGCGTAGTGTATATGGGACAAGAGATAATCAGGCCATTTCTTCAGTCATTTCTTCAGTCAGCCTTGGAGTCAAGTTCCATGCTGTGTTGTGAACCAATGCAATGAATGTCTTACTACTAGCAGTGGAGTAACACAAAGAAACAAATGGCAAATCATGTTGCTAAGATAATGTTATGGGGTAGAATAGATTTCTGTTTCTTTAAAATGTTTCTTTTTTCCTGAAGTTGTGTTTGTCAGGGTTTTTTCCTCTTCTGGGGAGGGGTTGAGGTGGGGGGTGTTTGGTTGTTTGGGGGGTTTTGGGGAGGGGAAGGGGAGGGGGTGTTTTAAACCTCTGTTTCATGTTTTATAAGAAGGGATAGACAGTTTTGAATGCTGTGCAGGCAGAGTCAGCCCGGGGAAAGACACGGCACCAGTTCCCTGCAGTTTCCCCACAGCTCCATGGACACATGGAGCGTCTGTGGGGCCACACTGCGCATCCACGGCTCCCTCAGCCCCCCACTAGTTCACTCTGCAGTGGCAGCGCCAGGCTGAGGACATTCCCGCAGCCCCTGCTGGTTTACTCTGTGGCAGTGACATCGGGCTGGAGATGCCACTTCTGGTGTGTGCGTGGCAGCCGCAGCTTCCACTATCCTGCTGGCTTGCTCTGCCAGTGTAGTGCGGCACTGGTGTGGCGCACACCCTGTCCCAGCTGGCAGCAGTGGGACCTGCAGCCAAGCCCCCGGGGCGGCGGCAGCAGTGGCACTGGCCCCCGAAGCAATGCACAGCTGCTGCTACCATCTCGGCACTTGGGGGTGGCGGCTGCTGCTGCTGGCCTATCCCCGCCCGGCTGCGGGCAGTGCTGGAGAGGCTGCAGCTGCCCCAGTGCAGCAGCTGCTGGTGCTGGGCTAGGCACCAGCTTCTGCCAGTGCTGCATGGATGCACGTCAGGTTCCCCTGTGCGCGTAAAATGCAGTGCCGGGTGAAGAATGCTGGCAGCCCTTGTGGCGGGTGAGGCCAACTCGTGAGTGACTGCCACTGGCATGCAGGGTGAGGGCAACCTGGTGCCAGTGCTGCGGGTGGCCCCAGGACTCCCGGGGGTGCCCCATGGTGTCAAGGGAGGTGGGGGTGGCCCCTCCGCCCCTTGGTAGGCTCCGACCACAAGGCATTCTGGTGGGAAACACCACCATATTGCCTCGTGGCCAAGTCTTGCGGAGGGGAGGTGCCCAAGCACAGTTAGCCAATCTGGAGGTGACCTGCACGAAGATCATGTGGGAATAGACTCCCTATAAAACCCACAAGCCTGGAAGCCCTCTCTCTCTCTCCAGGCTCGGCTTTCATTGGAGCTGCACCTCGGCATCTCTCTTTGCCTTCTTCCTGTTGCTCGAGCAGCAGTGCAGCTAACAGCGGAGGCAGCACAGGGCTGAAGGCCACGTGGTTCACCAGTGGTGGTATTTCTCTTCCATGGGGTCCTCAGGGTTTTCTTTTTTCATTTTCCCATTTTCCAGGAACCTTGGTGTGGACCCAGCACCTTCCACCTTCCCTTGCTCCACCAGCCCAGCAGCCAGCCCCAGAGGAGTACAGTCTGTCCCCCTTGCGTTGTTGTTGTTGGGTTTTTGGTTGTAAAATAAAATCTGTTGTTTGTTGTTGAAACTATTGCATTTTCTTGTCACTTTTAATGCCCCCTAGTGTCCAAACCAGGACAGATAACTAAAAAATAAAGTAGTATGATCATGTTCATGATCATTTTATTGCTACATTTTAAAATATAAATATATATATATATAAAACTTTTGAAATATTCCATATATTTGTCATATATATTTGTCATATCAGTATTGTGAAAACTTCTGAAAAATATGTAAGAAAGGTGCTATATACAATTTTTATGCACCATATGGAAAGGGATAATTTGGAAAAAGAAGGCATTCTTGGGAGATAGACTGCAAAGGCAGGCAGTAGGGAGACCATTCTGGAATTGCAATAAGAAGAATATAAGGAAAGCTACTGAATTCTTTCTTATTTTCTATAAGTAAACTCAAAAGGTTTTCTGAATAGGAATCTAATGAATTACATTCATCTGATTGTAGAATGTGAGTCCCTAGGGTAGAACAGTGTCAGCTTATATGCTTAGCAGACACATATTTTGATCAGACAAAATAGTCAATAAAACTGCTGTGTGCAGTGTCTCTTACTATCATGACAATTTTTCTATTGATTTTAATGGCCATTGGATCACTTCTGCTTTTCTTTATTTCTAGAGAAATCACAGTAATATATTTAAACACTACCACTTTAGGATAACATTAAGAAGTAGAATAGATTATTTTTGAAATCAATATTTATTTATTGCTCATAGACAGGTTTGAATACAGAAGAAATGTATAAAATATTACTTTGTTATAATTATAATAAACTTCATAATCATTTTTGCTACCAGAACACCAAATATTTATGTCTGGATATACTAATAAAATGGTTATCAACATGTCGATACTATCCTATTCTTCAGTACAATAGAAACTTTTTTTACCATGAGTTTTACAGAATCAAAGAATCATCAGGGTTGGAAGAAACCTTAAGATCATCCAGTTTCATATTTTTCAGGAACACACATGCTTGCATTTTCTATGACTGCCTTTGTTTGGGCAAAATTGCACTTCTCGTGGGGTTGTAAATTAAGGTGACTTGCTTCACAGAGTGGTATTTTTATCTGTGCTAAACTAGTTTAATTCAGGTCCATACTTTCTTTTTGAGATTAGTTTAGATTAGTTTGATATACGTTCAGTAAAGGTATATCAAATATCTGGCTCCATTTTCTGTGTGTGAAAGATCCCTCATAAGATTTCGACTACTGATTTCTTATTGCCATTAAAACTTACCAGATATCTTTTCCATTCCTATTTTCCATATTTTGATGAGACAGCAAAATAAAAACTGGTTTCTTAAAAACAAATGGAAGCACAAAGCTTCAAGGACTGTTTGTGGATAATATGTGAACTCAAAGAGCTGATGTGATAATTAAAGTTGTTATATATATAGGTACAAGATTTCATTACTATTCAGTTTTAGTAGGCTCTGATCAATTCATAAATGACTTTTACAAAGTTAATCAGGATCCGACTTGAAAACTTCAGAAGAAATTTGAAAGCTTGATAAATACTTAGCCTTTGAGATTAATGTGCTCTTCAGTGACTGGCAAAGAGCTCATTCTTATGCTGTAGGTATTGAAGGTAAACTCAGGATACAAAGGGACAGACCCTATCCTTACAGCACATGCTTTATGAGACCTTCAAGCAATCATTTGACTAAAGATTTATGCAACTGAATACCAAACCTAAAGTTTTAGACTGCTGAACTATATTAGGTTTTTATGAACTTGCATTTAAAAGTCAATTTTATTTGTTTGAGCTTTGTTTACTGCATGTTCTTCCTGCCAATCTGTTACTAAAAATGAATGGGAACCTGGTCAGGGATAAACAGTACTCATTAAATGTTGTAAAAAGTTGAAGTAATTTTGGAATTGGCTCTCTTTAAACAAGAAGCTGGACTAAGTAACCTCTAGAGACAATTTCAACTTTTTTTTTTTTTCCTGGGATTTCTACATTCTTCCACTACCAGCTTAGACTAAAATTTACAAGATTCTGATTTTCACTGGTTTTGAGGTTTGCTTTTTGTTTGTTTATTTGTCTTTAAATTTTTCAGGAAATTCCATACTTTCATTTTTCATCATGCAGAAAGAGTAAAATTTGAATACTTCTTACTTCAATAAGAAAAAATGGCAACAGAAGGAATTTCTCATTTTCCTAACCTGGGTTTAGATAAAAAATCAAGTAATGAAAAGAATCCATGTTGGGTTTTTTGATTTTTATATATCAAAACTGAAAAAATACTAAAATATTTACCTTAGAAATACCGGAATAACTATGTGAAAACACTTTTTTTTTTTTTTTATTTGGAGCAAATAATGATTGTTTTCTTTGAAATGAAATAGTTATCTATATTTGTATATTTCTTTTGAAACTTTTTATTTCAATATAGGAGTTATTTTTAATTACAAAGTTCTGTAAGTTTCAGGATATCTTTCAACCTAGCCAGGAAGAAATGTATTTTTCTTAAAGAAAAAATGTTGGCTCCAGGAATTAAACAGTCTATATACACTTATAGCTATGTATTTCTGTAACAGGCTATATATTTATATAACTACAGAAAATATATCTCTTTAATCAATGGTGTATAAAGTAGGTAAAATAACAGGAAGCTTCCTAGAATTACTGATTGTGAAAATCAACAGTAAAAGAGAACCTATGTGTTTCACAGATGGAAGTCAAATACGCTACAATACCAAGTAGTCAGTCGCGAGGCAGGAAAATAGATATGAAAGTACTTTCATAGCATGTATATGAATTCATGCTATGTCTATGAAAATACATGTTGCATGAATAAACCCCTACATATTTCTATACATTTACATATATATTCTCCATGTTTCAATTTACTTCACAATATTTCATAAATAAATATCTAATCATAAAACCATGCCTTGCATTGACCCATTTTATTTTACATTTTGTATTGCAAACTACCTTGACTGAAATACAGATTTCTACCATGTAAAATCCTCAGAATTAGTTCAGCATACATGTGTTGTTTGAATTCTGACTGTGTCAGCATGTCAGTAAATGGCTAAAAGGAGCACTATCAGAAGTAAAAAGATAAATTCTAACTAGAGATGACTAAGGACTGGCACTTCAAGATGAACAAACAAACAGAGAAAAGAAAACAGAAAATACAAAAACATTGCCTGGAAAGTCAGTTGCAAAAGTTAATGTTGCTGTTAGGAAATTTATTCATTTAGTGTTTATGAAGCAGAAGGCTCATAAGAAGTTGACCTCTGAGGTATTTTGGGACTGATCTATTGATGAAGAGGAATTTTTTATGAATAATTTTTTCATTCCATGATTCAGAAGTAGGAATGTCTTTAGGAGAAGATTTGTTAGTTCCAAATTTAAGTTAGAGTTGTTTTTGAAAAATATTTGTTTTCTGTTATTAATTAATGGATAGACTTGACTTTCTGCATATTGCTAGTATCTTTCTGTCTGACCTCTTTTTCTCAGAACTAGAATTATATCATCTTTGTATAGACATAATATATATTTTCCATTCTTATATCTTTAAATAGCACCATTCAAGTTTCAAAAATTGGTTTTCCTCCTAACAAAAATTTGTTATTCTATTCGTAGTTTGTTGGTTTGTTTTTTTTACTTATCTTGCCTCAAACAATTCATTCAGCAATGTAGTATAAATTCAAAGACTCTCATTTATTTATCTTATCAAGTGAGTCCACAAGCTGATGCAATTTATTCACTGATATACTTGTTTGATGTGAGGAAGTAAATGAGATTGTTACCTATATCTCTGACTGAAGAGAAGGACAGTGGTTTCTTGCCAGAAACTTTCAGTTTTAAACATAAATATACAAATAGACCTTTCAGAAAACATAGTGGCATAAAGAGAGGTTTACATTTGGAAACTAAAAAAAAGTGAGCAAGCAATTGGGACCGCTTAAAATTTTGATTAATCCCCTGCTTATCTCTTGCATAAATGCACCTGTACATTGTCATTTATTTGAAGAAAGGTACAATGCAAACTCCAAACTCCAGGCCATTATACTGCTGGCTTAAATGGACTACTCGTAGAAGGATTACTTAGAGTAAGTATTTGCTTGAAAATTGTAATGTTCTCATGATTTGTTATTTTTATATATATATATATATATATATATGCACCTGTGCACACACACACACACACACACACACACACACACACACACACATATATATATATATATATATATACAGACCAGACTCAACTGTCACTTATTTCAGGAATTTATCCCACACTGCAAGAAAGATATAAGTACTTTTCTGCATTGTGTATTTTACTTTACCTTTTTCACTGTTTCACGTACGAATGATGAAAAAAGATGCTGAAAAGTCTAGCAATCAATAAATTGTTAAATGCATTTGCAACTGAGACAACATCTGTTGTATTTTTACCTTATTCTGTGGAGGGTATACAAAATGTTTGCTCATACTTTGGCTTCAGGCTTTAGTAAACTTTCAATTATATATATGCTTTCAGGATCTGAATTTCTGAATGTGTATTCACGCAGGTCAATATATTTAAGGGCATGTTTTTTGACCTTACATGGAAATCTAAAATTATTTTGGCAACTACAATGAAATCTAGACACTACTTTTTATAGTCATGTTAGATTTTGGATTTGAAATTACCAGGCTAATAAATGTACCTTATTTCAAAAAGAAATTCTGCTGTGTATTCTTGTTATATAGATGCTAACTATTTCTAATCTCAGCAAAAGAAGAAAGGAAGAGTATCACAAAACACACAGAATTGTACTTGCACCAAGTCCTAAAGTTCACATATATAATGATCATATATATATATATATATATATATAAAATAATGCTAGTGCTTTTCTCCTGACAACCAATACAGTCTTCAGTTATATTCAATAACTATTTTGCATAATCGCTGAATAAGTGATACTCAAATAATATGTTGTATACTGTCTTGAGAATCACCCAGTCACCCATCTCAGTTTAAATGGTTTTATTGAGTCACTTCCATCCAACTATGCCAATTTTCTGACCTTTAAGTCAATACATAAGCCAGAGTTGTTGCATTTGCTGCATATGCCATAATGTAGTACCACTTTGTTATACTGAAGTAAACTTGGATTTCTCCCAGAATGATTCAGACAAATATCCAGATTCTCCAGACTAAATTCTTTTTTTTTTTTTAATAAATTGTGTATGTTTTGGTGAAAAGTCATGCCTGCACATATAGTTCTATACTAATAAAATTTAATTATAGTAGCAGTTGACACAGGACAAAATTAGCAAAACCTCAAAAATTCAAAACATACACGCATACATGCACATCCTGCCAATCTTTTTACAAACACGAAAAGCACTTAAAAATAGAAAAGGAAAAAACAAACAAGCATCTGGGTTAATGACTTGCATTTCTCCAGAGATGTTGATATCTTATCCTCTGTGGAGTAGGTGGGCTAAAATGGCCAAGTTACTCCAAAGTTATTGACAGTAATTAGTGCAGTAATACCCATATATATACAGAAAGAAAAAAAAAACACTTTGAAAAAGATTTATAACTTACAATTTTCCTATAAAATATATTATTGGGCAAATTATATCACATGATAATAAGACATATTAAGTTTAAAAGCATGTGTTAAATGCAGATTTATGCACGCAGAAGGGAGTGTGAGATGTTTTCAGATTTATGAGGAGATAGCATCAAGTTCCATATTGTAGCCTTTTGCCCACTTTGCTTATGTTGCCACCATCCTCAGGTTATGTATAGTTGTGGCACTTTCACACGATACACAAAATCACTATTGAAATATACTGCTGATTGATAAAGACTACTGATGATTTCACACTGCAGCTTAAGTGGGGAGTTGATAGAACAACACATCTGATGAGTGTTATTTCACAGTTTCAGTCTAAAGAACTTGTATTTTACTGTGTGGATGAGGAGACATAAACTAGTGACTTCCACTGGAGTTAACAGTGCTGCTACACAGATTTATGGCAGTCTGACAGCCTGGTCTTAATCTCATTTTTCGTAAAAGCCCTTAGAAATAGGTAGATTCACATCCAGTGACTTTGGGGTGATAAAAGCTAAGTGTTGATAACAGTGTGGTAAATTAGAGTTGCAGTTGTTTAAACAGCAAGAAAAAGCATTACTCCATACTATAGATTAATCTACACAACTTATTCTAGTCTACTCTTTATAGTTGTAAAATAGAAATAATGAGTGGGGAGGATTGGGGTAGGGTTTCTTATTCTCTTTAGCAAGGCTTTTCCATTCCATACCTGACTTCACATTGTAAAATTCACCTTTGTATTTGAGCATAACAAAAGCGATTTACAAATATTATTTCAAAATGAGATCTGTTTACTTTGGTATATGCAGCCATTCATCCATACTGACTTCATTGTATTAGCACAAACTTCTTAGATGAGGAGGAAGAAATGGTAAATATTGTTGTATACAAAAACGGTGCACTCAATAGAGCATATATGAGACTGTTACTATGTAGTAAATGACTAGGTAGCATGTAAAGCAGTGTTTTCTTCAATTTAGTAGTGTCATCTGATGATTTCTAGGAAAAATATTAATCATTCCAGTTACATAAATGTTATGGGGTAAAATGATATTCCCATTTTTAAAACGGTTTTCTTCTCCAAGCGGTTTTTTCCTTTGGGGAGGGGAGAGGGAGGGGGTGTTGGTTTGTTGAGGCTTTTAGGGTTTGCGGGAGGGGGGTTGCTTTTTAAACCCTCTTCTTTGTTTTATAACAAAACAAGGCAGACAGGCTCCGGGGATCTTGTGAATGCTGAAGTGTCCCATATGGTCCTCTTGGTCCTGGGGCACTGGGGCTGGGGCGGGATGGGACAGCAAGGCAAGCCCGTGCTGCTGGCTGGAGTATACCCATGTCTGGGATTTTCCGCAACGCGGCGACTGCCTGCTCTGGCCAGGCACAGGTGGTGCTCAGGCAGCGGTGGCCCCTGCCCCACTGGCAGCGGTGGGGCAGCGGTGGCAGTGACTGCCCCAGAACCACGAGCGGCGGGCATGGTGCTCTGATGAAGCGGTGGTGGCAGCTGCGGATGTGGCTCCTGTTGCGGCAGCAGCAGCAGGGTGAGCGGTGACTGTCCCAGCGCAGGGTAGGTCTGGTGGAACAGCTGCCCACAGCTACCTGCAGCTTCTGGTGCCGGGCTGAGCAGTGGCAGGTGCAGCTGTCTCTCCCCACCCAGCTGCGAAAAGCATGGCTCGGCCAGCAGTGCTGCAGTTCCCCAAGGCGGTGGCAGTGAGCGTATCTGCTGGTATTACGCACACGCTGGCAGCCCTTGTGGTGTGTAGGGCCGCCCCTACGGTGGCCGTGCTGGTGCCCGGGGCGAAGCCGGTCCCAGGCTGGTGCCGCTGTAAGGAGAGGACCTGGGGTGGAAGAGTTCAATGATGCACGTGGCCCTGGGCCCTTGGGGTGTCCCGTGGCACTCACAGGGTGACAACAGCGGCCCGTCCCCGCCATTAATCTGTGGCCAAGGGGCATTTTGGTGGGAAATGCTGCTAATTGCCTTGTGAAGTCCTGGGGAAGGGGTGGTGCCCAGCGCCATTATCCAATCCTGAGACAACCTGCGTCAGAAGGGTGTCCCTAGATCATGCGAGAACAGGCATCCTATATAAACGGCAAGCCCGGAAGTTCTCACTCTCTTTGGGCTTGGCTGTTGTAGCAGCAGCANATGGCAGGTGCAGCTGTCTCTCCCCACCCAGCTGCGAAAAGCATGGCTCGGCCAGCAGTGCTGCAGTTCCCCAAGGCGGTGGCAGTGAGCGTATCTGCTGGTATTACGCACACGCTGGCAGCCCTTGTGGTGTGTAGGGCCGCCCCTACGGTGGCCGTGCTGGTGCCCGGGGCGAAGCCAGTCCCAGGCTGGTGCCGCTGTAAGGAGAGGACCTGGGGTGGAAGAGTTCAATGATGCACGTGGCCCTGGGCCCTTGGGGTGTCCCGTGGCACTCACAGGGTGACAACAGCGGCCCCTCCCCGCCATTAATCTGTGGCCAAGGGGCATTTTGGTGGGAAATGCTGCTAATTGCCTTGTGAAGTCCTGGGGAAGGGGTGGTGCCCAGCGCCATTATCCAATCCTGAGACAACCTGCGTCAGAAGGGTGTCCCTAGATCATGCGAGAACAGGCATCCTATATAAACGGCAAGCCCGGAAGTTCTCACTCTCTTTGGGCTTGGCTGTTGTAGCAGCAGCATCTCAGCTCATCTCTGATCTCTCGGCCCTTTCCCGCAGCACAGGCAAGCAGCACAGCTTAATCGACAGCAGAGGCAGGGCAACGCTGAGGACCATGCCGCTCACCAGCTGTGGCATCTCTCCCCTTGGGGCCCCCAGGGTTTCTTGAAAAGGAACCCCAGGAACCCCAGAGTGGAACCAGAACCATTCCACGGGCCAGAATCCCTTTCTGCCTTGCTCCACCAGCCTAGTAGCCAGCCCGGAGGAGCACAGTTTGTCCACCTTGTGTTTTTATTGTCGGCTTTTGTTGTTTGTAAAATAAATTCTGTTGGTTGCTGTTACTCTATTGCAATCACTTGTTGCTTTATAATGCCCCCTAGTGTCCAAACCAGGACATTAAAATGCAAGAAATTTGGTGATAGTCGACCTTTACATCCAGAAATTTACCTTTTTCTTCATCTTGATTTTGAAAAACATCATGTTAAATTGATGCAAGTGTGAGTAGACTTTTCATTCTATGAGATCCATAATGAGTCAAATGCCCTGTTGCATGGATGAGACTCTCTCCTTTAAAAGGGTGAACAGTCTTGAGCAACGTAAAAAGTAATTTATATACCAAAGAGACAGCTCAAGACTGAATACATTTAGCTGTTCAGACATAACTTAAATCAACAGGAATCATGAGAGAATTCTTATTCAGCATCTGTATCTAGTCTTGTCCAGTGTACAGCAATTAAAAGAGTGGTAAAACACAAACTAAAGAAAACCAGTATTTATTGGTCTCTCCTTCTGCAATCAGTGAAAGTACGTGTGTTTATATATATATAAGTATATATGTACACACATATGTATCTGCAGTGAATTGAAAAAAACCATGACCAAATATGCATTTAAATGAGCTCCTGGGGCACTCATACTCTGAAATCTTCAACTTATATAGGACAGCTTCAACTTTATTATGAGAACATTGTTATCCATGCATGTCTCCCTCAGAATAGAGTGCAATCTTTTTTATCCTGTCTCCATTCCCTTTTTGTCTTTTCAGAGATTCTTTTTTAATAACCTAGAATCATCTTCCACATTGTTTTTAATGATCTTTAATGAACAGTTTAGTTCCATTTAGCATTCTATAATTTCTATCCCTGAATTTATTCTTCTTGTTTCCTGACAAAACTGAAGTCTTAAATGAGTAGAAAACATCTCAAAAAAGAACATTAACATCTGCTTTGTTATAATAAAGAAGCTTGCCTATTTTGATAACCATCTTGTGGCCATTTCCCAATATTTATTCTAATTAATATGGTTTCTTTGGGTTTTTATTAGCTTGCAAATTGGTGTTTTTTGTGTTTGTTGGGTGGTTTGTTTTTTTTTTTTTTTGTTTCTTTGATTGGTTTTTGGTTTGGCTTATCTTTTTTTTCAGAGCAACGATGATGTCAGTTTTGCAGCATACACAGTTTCAGAGTTAACGAATTAGGTTAATTATCATTTGTTGCACAAAATTAATTTAGGTGACAGTGCAAGAGAATGAAGGGCCAAGTCTTACATTTTGTATATGGGGTTTGCCTGGTGATCTACAATATATATATATTGCTTAATGCTTTCATATTTACAGTGTATAATACAAAGTAAGAATGGTTTGCTTAAAGACTGCTATTTTGATAATCCATTCAAAAAGTACAAGGCAATTTCCTTCTGATATTTTGAAAACTTCAAGGAGTTGTCTGGAAATAAGCTGTGTCAACACGGAGAAATTTATTATGGGATAATAATAATTAAATAATTAAATAATAATTAAATAATTAAAAAATAATAATTAAAAACTGAAGCAGCAGAGAAAGTTGTCAGGTGTGTGTATAAGTGTGTTTTCCAGTTCATGCAGAAAGAAACATGTTAAATCCTCTTCTCCCTACTGAGAATCCATTTTCCTTTGATATTGCTCTTTACAATGCAGTGATCAAGTCTTGCAGTAATATATATTCCAAAAAGTTTGCACGATATCATTATAATTTTTTGTATTTAGACTATTGATTATGAAAGGAAAAGTGGAAACATTGCTAGCTGATACTTCTCTTTAGAAAGATGTTGGATAGAAAGAGATGCTCTTCTAAATGTAGGGGTTTTACATGCTTTGTTAAGATAGTTTAGTAGTTTGGAATGTTTCAGAAAACTTCATTTAAATGCCTTTATAAATGAGCAGTACTATTTAAATAGGCACATATTGTTGCAATGTATTTCAATAATGAGAGCTGTGGAATTTGTCTTAAAACAACATAGTTATAATACTGTTAAAAATATATTTAAGTGTTATAATAAAAATGTTATACATCTTTTCCTGTGTTGTAATTTGTTAAAATCTTCCATTAACATTCTATAGGCCTCTATTCACTCTTATTTTAGTTACTAAATATAGCATACTCAATTTCTTGCCCTCTGAGAAAGTACTGGCAATGTGTTCTGACCTATAATCTATACTTAAGGATTCGGTAGCTCTTTAGGAATGTTCATAGAGACTTTATTAAACCCTAATAAACTCAGCTCTTCCACTTCATTTCATGGCTGAATGTAACAGTATTTGCTTTCAAAACTAATTATAGAAGGCAGAGCAGAACAGTCAAAATTATGCCCCTGGCATAATTACAATAGACTTTGTTTATCTCCATGCCTTTAAACACCATTCAACTATTCAGTAGTTTCCTTTTGTCCTGGCTATTTGTTTCTGAGAAATGACATTTAAATTACTAAACGAAAAATATTAAACTGAGATGGCAAGCACAATTTAAATCTGATTTTAGGAGCAGCTAAAGCTCCAATTGAGAACAATTTAAAAAAAATAAAAAAGAACCTAAACAAATAAACAAACCCTATTATAACCTGAACATATCTCTAAAAACCTTGTGTCTTCCTTTTTTATACAAGTCTCTGTTATAAGCAGTTTTTACAAGACTGCAAGTGTAAATATCCTCTGCAGAGGATACTATAGAGAGCAACTAGAGCAGTAAAATGCTTAACCTCTCCCATTTATGTTATAGAGAAGGAAACTAAAGTATGAGTCTAAGGGGCACTATAGCAATAAAATAATGGAAATAGCAGTCTTAGTGTACTACTGCAGTACAGATTAAACACCTGGGACATCATCTGAGTACGTTTGGTAAGTCTTAATGCTTTGGTAAGAAGAAGTAAAGTCTATTTTGTGTATGTAATTCAAGTTCATGCTCTTCAAATGATGTCAACTTTTTTGTTTATTCTTGTATTACTTTCTGAGCACCTAAAATGAGAACATAACATGGTGTCTTACCTTATTTGAGTATATAAATCATTTTATTATCTGAACACTGAAAAAGTGAGAGGGTTTATTCTATTATTCATTAATTATGAGTAATTTGGAGAATCAAGCACAACATGTTATATAATACATAATG
Organism: Neodrepanis coruscans; assembly: GCA_013400695.1. Taxonomy (NCBI): domain Eukaryota; kingdom Metazoa; phylum Chordata; class Aves; order Passeriformes; family Philepittidae; genus Neodrepanis; species Neodrepanis coruscans. Next base: position 32,166 of record VYZS01054575.1, read on the forward strand.
CAATTAGGGAGTAAACAAGACTCAAAGACACAGAAAAGGTTCTGTTTTTCTTTTGTTTCTTTACTAATTCAAAGATAGAAAATTTACCTGTGATCAGAGATTCCAAAGTAAACTCAAGTTTGTGGATTTTGCACGTGTCCGGAAGGGACTTGGAATATACAAACTAATAATACCATCACATTTCATTTTCTCACACCTTTCATCTGAAGATCTCAAAATGTTTTTCAATTTCAGTGAAACACACCTTAAAAGAGCAAGTGATATACGTAAAGGATATATAGGCATTTGTTCAGCCCACTATTACTCAATGAATTTAGTCTCTCTCATTGTTCTTTAAACACTTGTGACAACACTATAGCAATGTTCAACAGGCTGAAGTTATCCCCTTCCTCTCCCCTGTACACCAATTTTAAAATATATTTGGTTAAAGCTGTTGGAATTCAAATAGGCATAATGTAACTTAGTTGCAATTTGTGTAAAACACTAGGGTTAATGTCCTCAGCTGATGAAAAATGTCAAGGAGTCTGAATTAACATATATGACTAGAAACCCATTTTTATGTTTTTGCTAAATGAAATACAACTAGATTAATCCATGAAAGCAAATTAATTGAAAATTGTACTGCACTGTGCCAACCAGAGATGTTGGATCCTTATGGGACTAGAAACAAAGGAGAAAGCAAGATAAATTTTCAATACCTCAGGCAAACAGAAAATTTGTTTATTAAAATGAAGTCTTTTCACAAAGACAAATCATATTCAGATACAGACAACTATTTGAGCTTTGTCCACGCAAGTATGATGACCTCTATTTGGCATTCTACTACATATTTTTTAAAGAGAATACCGAATTAAATAACTGACTAAACATTTTGGAGGCATTTCTCTGCCATAATGGCAAAAGTCATATAAGGGCATACAGGGAGGTCATAGTGATTCAGAATGGTCATGCATGGCTCTGAAGCCCACATGTTTTGATTCTGATAACAAGATTAAAAAATTGGTTTAAGCATCTTGAAAGTGAACAAGTGATAAAAACCTTTAATTACCTTTCATGTCAGTATTCTAATTTTCCAGAAGGAGAGTTTGTTGCTTTTCTGTCAGATTTATTGAGATCATATTCAAACACTGAAAAGAATGTTATGCTTATATCACAGAACTAGCTCAGAGGTTGCTGGCAAGCCAATGAGACACAGTATATTAATATGAAGAGATTTTAACTTATATTCTGGAAACAGCACGCCAGGTGAATACTGAATACCTTAGAAGTGTTAATCAGATGACAAGTTAATTAATTTAATTCTAAACTGGGAAACTTGGCAGTTTCTTACTTTCTGCAATATAACTTGACCAATTTATTTTTCTTAGTCTAAGGAGTGCAATATCAAATTTTCCTGCTGCTATCCTTATATAAATCCACTATTAACACCTACTGACCTCAGCACTGAAGTTTTACTATAAGCAACTCTACTTCAATATTATCACTAAGACACAACTGCCTTTTTAATTATTCTATACTAATTTATTATCACTTGTTCCTAAATCCTCACACTATGAGGACATGAAACTGATGCAAATGACAAAGGAAAAATAATAATTGTATTTTTTGGTTTAATGTTTGAGGGTTTTTTATAAACTTATAGCACTATTCACTATTATTATTGAGAGTAGCAATGGGTTTATTTTGTTACAAATCAAATGTACTTGTTATTATGGATGTAAAGCATGTTGTCTTATAATAATCGCAGCCCTTGGGTAGAACTACTATCTTCTAAGGAGCGCACTTTCTAAGTCTCATGCTCGTATTTTTTAACAACAAGAGATAAAATGAAAGAAATTAGTATTATCTTCAGCCTTTTAGTGAGGTACTGTCAGCTTTTGCTCATATGCTGTAAGCTATCTAAAACTGTAATTTTTAGTGTTCTCTTTTGCCAGATAATATAAACAATTGACCAGCCATGATACTAACCAGATATATTTGATTAATCACTCCAGCAGCCACCCGAATTTGCAGATCTTCTTTGAGATGTGAATATTTTTCTTTCCAGGGCAAGAGCAAACTCATCTAACTTCATAGCTGACCCTACTTTGAGCTAGAGACATTCTGAGATCCCTTTCAACTCAGATTAAGCCAAATTAATACGAATCTATAATCCAAAAGTAGAGCCATTTGTCCAGATTTACTGAACTCTAGGTTTCTTATTTATTAACCTTTTGACTAAAAAAGGCCCATCGGAGTTAATATTTCTCGTCTTGTGCCTTTAAGGAAGTGGCTGTGGTATGAAATCTCCTAGTAAAAGAAAAAAAAGCTGAAAAAACCTCACAATCAATCATCAAAACCTGCCAAACAAAAAAAAACATGCCAAATTCAAAATATGCAATGATATTTTAAATTTTAAGATCATCTAGGTAAGTTATTTCAAGAATTAGAAAAATGGTATACAACAGACTGCATATACGTAGTTAAAATAAACAACACCATATTTAGCTTACTTTACAGCACTAGATTTCCTTTGCTGCTTATGTGAGGTTCTTTGGATGTGTTTTGCTGGAAGAAAGGCTTTATAGGTTCTTATAACTGTTCATTCAAAATTAGTTTGAAGGAGATCTTATTTTTCATTTTGATTTTGCAGTTTGTAGTAGGCTTCATGCAATCTCTCTAAAATGCTTTTTCTAACACATTTGGGATAACTAATCTGGTTCTTGAAAAGAAAATCCCTTTGGCAGCAAAATCTCTGCCCTGAATTGGTAACATTTGCTGCACTGTCCACACTGTGCTAACAGCTTTAATCACTTTCCTTAGGGTCTTATCTTGGATCATAACTTGAGTAATCATTGCCAAGCTTGGATTTACTGGATAGAACTAAAACCGTCCCCATTATTTGGCTTATATTTTCTACCTTGCCTGTCATCTCTGCTTGTCATGGAGAAGCATTATTCTGCAAGTTTTTACATTTCATCTGAGATAGCATAGCATTATGAAGCTCCTTTGGAATGTACAGCTTTTTTCTCTACATTTTGCTGTGTTTCATTATGTTATCAACTATGTCTGCTTCCACAAACATTGTCTTAGGTGTTAATTCATATATCAGATGAAATATGTGTTTAAAAAAGTACATATTCACAAGTGGAATAAACACTGCATACATTTTTGGCAATAGCAATGAGTTTGAGATCAATTTGTACTGAGACGCCCTCAATCAATATATGACCAATCTCTTTACCCTTCCTAAATTAGACAAATGCCTCTATGTTCAGTGTTTATTATTTCATTACTTTATTTATTTTAAATTTAGAAAGAATATTCTCTGTCCTTGCGGATTTTTGAGGCAACTCTTGGTGCCCTAAAAAGCATCTTTGAAGCACATTGTTCTTAGCCTGTTTTCTTGAGGACATGAAATTGTTCCAATGTTGAATATTTCAGCAAGTAGGCTCTGGTATCTCCTTTAGGAGACAGGTATGGATATAAGATATTTTCTCTCATAAAAGCAAAGGTTCAACACTCAGATATGGTTACACATACATAAAATTAGCATGTGAACTGCAGTAGAGAAATCATTTAAATGTAAACTTTCTCATTAGTATTGCTCTGCTAGCAATACTTTTTTCTCTCCAAGTTACGTTCCTCCAAACCTCAAGTTTTATGACTTGACTATACGTGAGATTAAATATGCTATTTTTCCCTCAGCCTTAAAGTAGTCTTTAAGATATAGCGTTTTGTGCTAACTTTGATTCGTCTGACTCTGACAGTACTGAAGATGGCCTTCTTTACTTCTTTGTCTTAGCAGAAGTTATTGTTGGAAATATAATTTTTACCTTTTTTTTTTCTTCCCCAAATGTCTAGTATATCCAAAGGCATGTTCTTTTTTGTAAAGTCTCTTAACTTTTCAATAAAGTCACAAATATGATTGAAAGGAGCAGTCTCCCTCCCTTCCCATATGCTAATAATTCACTTGCAAACCCAGGCACTCACTGGAGCCTCAAGTGAGCTAGTTCGGCTGACACTAAACTGCATAACAGCAGAAATTTGTTTTCTGCCCATTTAGTTCTCTGAATAAGTGTACTATGGAGACAAATGATCATCAGTGCTAGGACAAGGGAGGCAATTGGTGCTGAGGAGCTGGGAGCAGGAGCAGGAGAGGTGAAGTGGCCCCTTTTTCTTCAGCTTTCCACTGCAGTGGTTCTGCTCTCTCACTTATCTCTTCTCTCAAGGGTCTGACTCACACCCAACTTTCTACTGTCTGCCTGACCTCATTATTTTTTATTCCTTTCCTTTCCTTTCCTTTCCTTTCCTTTCCTTTCCTTTCCTTTCCTTTCCTTTCCTTTCCTTTCCTTTCCTTTCCTTTCCTTTCCTTTCCTTTCCTTTCCTTTCCTTTCCTTTCCTTTCCTTTCCTTTCCTTTCCTTTCCTTTCCTTTCCTTTCCTTTCCTTTCCTTTCCTTTCCTTTCCTTTCCTTTCCTTTCCTTTCCTTTCCTTTCCTTTCCTTTCCTTTCCTTTTTTATTTTACAGTTTTGAAGCTAGGTTGTCTGTCTGAAACTAATTGGCCAGTCCATCTGAAAACAGAGTAAGTGTCATGGCTTATAACACTGTCCCAAGTGTTTGCTAGAATGAATCACAGCTTTTTCTGCTTTCTTGCCTTCAGCAATGTTGATTTAGGCAACTAAAATTATGAATTAAAGATTGCAATGACTCCGTTTATATCAAATATTTATCAATTATTACAGAGGTGCCCCAATTCTATCCCAACACTCAATTGTATTAGCATGTGTGTGTGTGTAGCAGCAAACAATCAAATAAACACTCTTCCAATGAAGGAGAAATTCTTGCAGAAATGCAATAGTAAATTTATAGTAACTGGTACCCTAATGTTTGGATACATTCTTAAGGAGTCTAAAATTATACAGGAAAATAAATAACTAAATCCACAGTCAAATACCCCTTATTATTTTTTAGAGGAAACTGAGTACCTTGTTATTCAAATAGAATGCAAATGGAAGTATTGAAGAGATGAGGATATGTTCTAATACAGAAAACTAAAGATTTATAGCAGTACATGTTCCAAGTACTACTGCCAAATCCATACTATAATAAGTTGCTTTCCCTGGGTGTGCTCTTCTGTGCTGAGATTGAACATATATAACAAATAAATATGCTTTCCGTGCATTATCTAAATGAGCTACAATTTTTGCTCTTAGTTTGCAAATGTCTCCACTATATTGACATCACATAACAATATGGCTTGCACTAGATCAACATTAAAATTGGATGATTATGGAAAATTTTGTCAAAGACCAAGTACTTTTTTAACATTTTTCTTTGTGTGTCCTCTTCCATATAAACTATTTATGAAAGCAAAATGTAGCTAATTTTGAAATTTTGAAACAGATTGGTTTCATAATTTTATTTTAACTTTTTAAAATAACTTTTGTTTTAAGCTTTTCCCCTCCTACTCTAATGTTTCCCAGGTTGTATGAGGATCTCGAAAAATTGACAAAAACACATTTTAAAAGTATGTCTTATGAGTAATTAGGAGTGTTTCAAGATTATCTGGACTCACATAAAGTCTAAATGATTATTTCAATAGATTAACAAGACTTTAAGACTGGCTTCTATGCTGAATTCCATTTCTTAGAACTGTTTGTCTAGGAAGATCTAGATGCCAAGAGATGGAATACAGAACTGGTATGAGGGATACAATCTTCTTCCAGAAAATAGGCATTTTATGATTTCAGTGATGTTCTGACTAAATAAAAAAGCTTTGCTAACTTCTATAAATCTAACTACACAAAAATATAAGAGGGCATTAAAAATGTGATGGCTGTTTGAATTTTTAGTACATACTGGAAAAGTATTTTCCTTTCTATGCCTTTGTTCTTTAACTACGAAAATAAGGAGAAACCTCTCAGTTTTGTTGGAATAAATGTCAGCCTTTAAAGTGAGGCTTTACAGTCACATGAATAAAATATTACAGTTTATGTTAGTTAAACTTAACATTAGAGAATTTTATTTTCAATAATTACATATTATTGGACAAATTTTAATCTGAAATGTGGTAAATTCAGGTGCCCTTAAGAAACACCCTATATCTTTCTACCTTACAAAAAAAATCTTTTCCCTTTTTAAGAATAATACTTTCAAAATGGACAGGTCCTTAAAGCTATAAAAGAACTGTCTAACTCCCTTTCTGTAAGTTTCTTATCCTAAACAGTTATGAACTCAGAAATAGTTTTTGTACCAGAAAGCTATGGATGCTCAGTAGGAACTTGACTGCATTGATACCTTTTCCTCAGATTCTAAAATGCTGAACGATGATATTAAACCATACAGCTTTTTTTTTTCCCCAAGCATATCTAATCCCAATAATTTTTTTAATGTTGATTTCTAAGGATGGATGTGCAAACAAAATTTTTATGGCATAAGCTAATCTTGAATTAATGAACAAAAGAAAAACAGGAACAAAACAAAACAAAACAAAACCAAAGCATAAAACCCCAGTGTTGCCAGATAATAAGTGCCCTCATTATGTTTATTGCATTTTTCTTTTATACAGATTGTCAGCCAAGAGATCTTGGATTAGTCTGTTGTTGTAGGTTGGGGAGGATAAAAACCGTTCCTCCCCTGCTGCTCTCTGATGGGACTGTCCGCGGCTGTCGCGCCTGTGGGGACCGCGGCGGGAGCGGGGCCGCCGCGCGCGCCGGGGGCTGCGGGTGATGGCGCCATGATGGCCAGCGGCAGCGGGCGGGCTGGCGGCGGCGG
>VYZS01054575.1:39113-57486 GCA_013400695.1 Neodrepanis coruscans
TCTTTTCCATTTTCAGCACTAAATCTCTCTTCGGGCCAAAAGGGAGGAAAGGGGGAAGGGGCGCGGTTTTGTAATCTTCTTAAGTTGTTCTCCTCAGTCGGAACCGGCCGGGAGTTCAAGGCTAAGGGGCCCTCAAGACCACACGCTCCCTTCTAAATACCGTGGAGTCTCTTTGCTGGGCTCTGAGAGAGAGACAAGCACTATTCGCCAGAGCGTCCTTGCCCCAAACGAGGGCCCTGGAAGAAATTTATTTATTTGATTTGTCTGTTTTGTACTTTGTTTGTCGGGTTTTGGTGTTTGCGCAAAATAAACTGTGATTGTTTGTGTGTCCTCTTCATTTTTGGGGTGTGTTTGTGACTTCTCTCAGAGTCTCTGCTCCAAAAATCACTGAATTTGTGGTAAAACCACCACATCTGTTCCTTGGGCAAAAGAGCAAGGTTTCTATGTAGAAGTACACAAATTGAAAACACTATTTTCTGAAAACAACTGTTGCCTCTCTTCTGATGTGACAATGGACACAAGTTTGTAGACAAAAGAGAAACCAAAATATATCAAACTTTGATTTTTTTCTTTGTGTATTTCCAGGCTGCTTTAAACATCAATTAGAGAGAACACAAACAGATTAATGTTTCATTGTTGGAATTAGTACCTGAAAAATAAAACAAAACAAAATAAAACAATGGTTTAGCTTTCTGAAGTTCACAAAGAACTTAAATGAAGGAGTGATACAATAGGAAGAGTTTCCTAACAAGCAGGCAGTCACCGGACAAAGGAGCTGTATCCCACAGGCCTTCCCTTAGGCCTTGCATGCACTTGCTGATTAAGTGCCAGGAAACTGCTGACCTAGGGGTCATTATTATTCTTAATATAAACAGTTATAAATAAATCTGAGAATATGAAGGCAAAACTGCTGAGATGTACATTGCCACAGAAGCAGGAATTTCAAGTTTGATCTCCCTTGCACTACTCGTATGACACTGTAGCTCCATGGATACCAGAGAAGCCAGAATTCACTCACACTGGGCTGAAAGGGAAGTCAAAATCTTTGCAGACTTTTTTTGTTTGTTTGTTTTTTTTAAAAAAGATGGTATTTTATTATGATGTAAAGATGTTTGTTCATTTCTTTTTTTTTTTTCCTCCACAGAGTTTCATTTGATTTGAACAATTCCCTTGCCTTCTTTTTAAATTAAACCATGGAGAAACGTTAATTTAATAGAATCATAAAATCACAGAATGGCTTGGGTTGGGAGGGATCTTGAAGGTTATCTAGTTCCCTGTTATGTGCAGGGACATCTTGCATTAGACTAGGTTGCTCAGGGCCCCGTCCAACCTGGGGATTTCTCAGCACGTACCAGTAGTTTCACGTACATATAAGACTGTTGCTCATTCTTAAAGGCTCAATAACAAAATGAAACTCTTACCCCTGATTGTTCACTGCTTAAGCTCAATATGATGGACCACATGTTAAAAACAGAACACTGGAAAAGTGGAAAGTGGAAATTCAAACCTTATTGCAGTAGTTTACACTGAATTTGCAATTCTTTTTCATTAAATTAGTAATTCTTGACTGGCTTTGAACAGAGTCAGAATACAGAATCAGTATTCATTGCCATGAAATTAAGGAAAAAAACTTGTTGCTCTTGTGTTCTTTTATTGAAGATATTTCTCCTTTTCTCTTATTTTCTCATAAAATTGCTAAATTTGTTCCCTAAAGCTCGTGAAAAGGAAATTTATTGCAATAGTGAAAAAGAAAATTAAGGGTCTGGAAACAATTGAGTATGTTCTCAGCCTAAATTTAGGGAATTGTTCTACTGCTGATAAGTAAATCCTCAGTAAATTAATTCTTCATATTCTTTAGCAGATAGTGCCAGCCAGACCAAAACTGCATTTGCCAGACAACTGTAGGTAAAAACAAGGCCACTGCTGAAAGACTTTTTTATTCATCTAATTATAATTAGAAAAATTTGTGAAGAAAGGGTAGAACAGGTGAAAGATTGTTTCTTTTTTCATTAGACTCTTGTTATCTATTAAGAAATTGAATTTAACTCAAACAGAAAGATTCAAATGAAGCATAAATTCACTCAACCTCAAGGGCAAATGATATTGTTGACATTATTATCAGTTAAACTCTGTCACCACTTTACTTAAATGATGCCTTATTATTGAATAATAAAACAAACTCCAAAAGTACACTGCCATTTGAGCACACTCAGAGAAAGGTGAAACTTAAAGCTTTTGTATTATCTGGAATGGTATATTGCTTCTGTTGCAAGAGATTCTAGCATTTTTTTTTTAGTCATTAGTATTCCTTTATTTACTATACTTATTTTCATTTATGCATCCATTATGATAATGTAGGCTGGGGAAAAGAAATACATATTAAACACACAAGTACTGTCAACTTTGCATTATGTGTGTTTAATCTACTTCCTAGGATATATATTGTGAAAGCAAAGATGAAGTGAGAGATTGAAAAATAATGGGCAATGCCTAAAGGACCTTAAACTGATATACACTTTTATTTTCTTATGCAGTTCTAGCTATCTCTTGTGGAATCTGATTTTCTGAACTTAGAAGTCTGAGTTGAGACAGTTCCCCATACCAGCTGTCAAAATGTATCGAGTAGAAATATCTAAATATCTTGCTGTTACAACTTAAACATTTCCATGAAAGAGCAGACACATATACAGAAACTGATTTTACTTAGTTTTTAAAATAAATATGAGAAATTAAACGAAAAGTCAGTTGTTGGGTTTTTTCCCTGAAATGGCAGTAAGTCATAGTAAAAGTTTTGTCTATTTGAAACCAACCAACCAACCAACCAACCGACCCACCTTTCTTCTCACCTTGAAACTCGTGACTGCAATCATGTGGTTTGCAGCATGTATCAACACAGATACTGCATTAAAATAATTAATGTAAATTTCATCCATACATGTTCTCTGTGTATTGAACTTGTGTTGTTGTATGATATGAAAAAACATAAGATGACCAGTGGATGTTACCACAATCTTTGTGATTTTTAAGATATAGAGCATATTTACTTGTCAGCCAAAATAAAATAATTTTAACAAGAACAGAAGGATCAGAAAGCTATTTTTTCAGAAGGAATCTGACTTTTTTTTTTTTTTTCCTTTCTTTTTTTTTTTTTTCCTTTCTTTTTTTTTTTTTTCCTTTCTTTTTTTTTTTTTTCCTTTCTTTTTTTTTTTTTTCCTTCCTTTTGTTTCTTCCAATAATTAAGATCTTCCATTAAGTGCCTCTGGAAGTCCTCCTAACTTTTCTCTACTCATAGCCTGAAATGTTACCCCACTTCTGAGCTTACAATGTTGCCAGAGATTTTTCTGGACTATAAATCATGGCAAAAAAAGTAAGCATGTATTAGGTACTTTTTTTCCACCCACTGCCTTCTCTACCACACACATGTAGTTTAGTCTGAAAAAAACATCATTTTGGATATCCCAAAGACCTGAGAGTATATAACAATGTTTTACCAATGGGACCCATCAACATTGAGACAAAAAATAATTTTTTTTTTTTTTTAATGAGGCTGGTGTAAACATATTACGATGTCTATCAAAGGGCATGAAATATTTTCAAATATTTTTTCTCAGAACGTTATGAAAAAAAATACTCAGTAGTGATGAGGAATTCATGCAGAATTCTAAGACTGTGTAAACAAAAGAATTTAAATTTCATTAACTAGTCAAAATAGGATAGTATAGATTATTCATAACTTTGATACACTTGTTATTCCAGATCTTAACTCTACAGTTTCTCCCAGGAAAAAAGGATATCTCCAAAGTAAATAAACAAAAAACAAACAAACAAAATGTAGAGACTAGGAGAATATTTAATTTCTGAAGTAGTTAACATGGTTTACCATTAAAAAATTAGGATAAAAATAATTGAGATGGTGCTGATATTTAACAGTTTTGTTGAGGATCCAAAGGGTCAGCATAGAAAAGCATGAGCCAGACATAAATCTTAATTGTCAAAAGACTCATCAGCCTGCCAATCCTTTACAGAACACATTTCTTGCTTTTAGAATTACTTTAATTTTCAAATTACACAGTTACAGATTAGTGTTGGAGAGCAAACTCAATGAGTCTCTTTGTACATGTTCACGCCAATTGTGTTTCTTTGTTGTGCAGCTAGCAATGTTTTACATCTAGGATTTGAGAATTAGGAAATAGTAGCTAAAGTTGGGGGTTTTTTATTTTTGGGGTTTTTTTTTGGGGGGTTGTTTTTGGGTTTGTTTTTTTCCAAATTGTATTGAATACTGCACATAATCCCCAGAAAAATCATAAAAAATTAAACGCACAAAAAGTCTGGAAAAAAGTGCTTTGCAAATTACTACCTCCCTTGCTGTAATAACACACTCAAAAGAATCCTGTTTTCATGTTTTCATCATAGCTCCATTTTTTATGTTGTCACATACAAACTGCACATTGCTGTGGAAAAATGTCCATATTAAATAAATAATAATGAAGAAGAGATTAAAATAATTAAAATAATGAAAAAAAGAAGGCCTTAACCGATATTACTGTGTGGGAAATTAGCTGAAACGACTGATGTTTGTATTATGTAAATTAAATGACCATCATCTATAGTGTCCTCAGGAAAGAACTGGGATGTTGTATGTTTGGTTGACTGTGCTAAAGTACTCATCTTAAGGATCTTGTTTTACTTTTCTATGACAATTATAGAACAATAAAGAATTTTGGGCTTTGCCTCTAGTCATGCAGGGGCAAAAAATGTGCGGGGAAGAGAAAAAACAGAAGCAAAGCAACTAAGCCTGGCAACAGACCAGAAAGAAGTATAACCCTCTGCTGACACCCTAGTATCTTGCTCTCAAGATTATGCAGATATACTGGAACAATGGGGATAAAAATCAGCATCAATTCTAGTTAACAAGTGTTGAATTTACTAAATGAAATGAAAGATAATAAGAGGAAAAGAATGAAGTGTTATGGTGACAGAGAAATGAATGCTAATATTAAAGCTAAAGAAAATTATTTCTATTATTTTGGTAACAAATGCAGTTTAATTTCCTGTTTGGCCACACATTCTTCTTATTCATCTGTTTCTGAAAATGCATCATATTTTCTTATTTTCTGGCATCATTATGTGCCATTCAGTTATCATTATGACTAAAGTCGGTGGGAACAGATTTATAACAACCTTTGACATTAATCCATCTTGTGGAATAGGTTAAGAAATAAGTCCCAAATGATGAGGTGCAATTGAATTTCATTTAGTAGTTATCTTCTTTTGTAAATATTTTAGACTAATTTATTTCTCTGCTGAATTAATGCTCTGGTGTTTCATTTGAGTGCCATTAAAGTCCTGTGAGTGAAGCAGATGCTAGCCTTTGTAAGATGAATATATATGAGTTCTTTCAGTTTATCTGGAAACATTTGTTTATAACATGCTCTTTCACTCAGGAAAAAAAAAATCCAGCTGATTCTTCTAAAGTAATATTTCAAATTCAAGTACTAAATGGGCAAGGGAGCTCAGAACGGTAATGCATTGAAAGCAGAAAATGTTTCAATAGAAACACAAAGAATAATATAAATTATGGCCAATTCAGTAATAAAACATAATCATTCCATTCATTCTCCTCTTCCTCAACTTGTTAAACAAGAAGATTCAGAACCTGTCAGGTAAAAATATATGTTTAAATTAAGGAATTAATCTAATTACTAGGTAAAAATCAAGTTTGCATTATGCTTGTGACTCCCAGGGTACAATGACTGACATATCTATTATGCGAACTACTACTGATAAACCGTCTTTCTAATTCAGTTTTTTCCACAAATCTACTTTGAGGGAACTGAACATGCTTACAAGGCATATAATTCCTTCTTTACACAGAGTATAATTACTAAAGGAATTACTGATCTAAATCTACATAGTCATTAATTGAAAAAGCTCATCTTCTAACAAAGAACATTCTAATAACCTTCAAACGCAGATGGCAAACTTCATTTCAACATTTTTTAATTTTTTTTTTGTTTGTTTACAGCACTTTGTAAGCTCCATTTCCACGGATATATTTGCTGAAGTTGGCAGACTTTTATTTTATGATAAACTTTTATGTCTTTGTTGTAATGCACAAAGGGATTTCAAATGCAATGTTTTATTTATTTTCAAAGCCCAAAACTCCTTAAAAGCCTCTGAAGGGTTTTTGTGGAATTTTTTGTTTTGTTTTGTTGTTTCTTTTCCCTCTTTCCCTTTTTAGCAGTCAGCATCAATAGACTTCTTGTGATACCTCAAAATACACATTCCTTTTTTCCCTTGGTGTCAAAGAGTCTGCCTTCTGAGCGACACTCCTGGTGAATCTAAAACGAGATCTGTAGTTGAGGTTATTTGGCACTGAAAAGCTTAACTCAGCTTCTACTCTCTAGTCTTTCATGAGACCAAGGAGTAAAAGGTGAAAGGTTGTGACGTCTCTAACTCAGTTACTACTAGAAATTTGAAAGACTTGTTTGTCTTTACTGGTCTGAACTAATGTTGCCAGGAAGACAGAGTGCTTCTCACATATCATCATTCATTACGTTTTGAAGCACAAGCTATTTTTTAAAGGGAACAAAGAGAATGAGTTAAAAATGAGAATTAATATTTCTAGATTATTATAACAGTATGTCTTTCTCCACTGTCTCTCCCCCACTCCTCCAATAAATAGCCATATAAAATGATATCAAGTTTCTTTATATTTTTCAGTTTACATTTCCAGGACTTATGAAAATCAGTTATGAAGACAGGTTTTATATTTTAAAATATTTTCCTACTAAAGACATAAAACCATTTTAGACAGATTGTCTCCAGTACTTTTCTTCTTTTACATTTAAAAAAAAAATATTTTTCTAAAGTCGACTTTTGTATTTCATATATTTTTATACTAATTGGAAGTTATCAGGACAAACTGGAACAGAATAATACCCAGTAAGGCCTCCTATAGAATTTAGGCCCATAACATTTTACCCAGTTGCTACTACATTAAACTTGACTGCATATGGTTTATTGAACATGCCTTCCAAACTACTTTCATGATTTAAGCTCAGAATATTTCATGTTCTGCACAAGAGATAGTGTTCACATCACATTAGAATATCAACCCAGGAATTAGAAATATCAGAACTCTGAAAAATTATGATATTTACATAGAGGGACAGATCACAGAGTACACATATAATACTTAGGCTTTTCAATTTATTAGAAAAATGAGGTTTGCTGTTGATTGTCTCACTCTGAATAGCACTGTACTTTCAGACTTCATTGGGTCTTAATTTTTCATTGATACTTCTGGTCTCAATGAAGCAAGTTTAAAAGACACGTTCTCACCAGCTAGGAAGAGAATTCAGTTCTCTGCTGAATTTTTGGAGTACTTTCAATGATTTTATTTTTTTTTTTTAATCTTGGGACATGTATAAAATTTTATTATTCATTAATTTAGTGTAAATATCAAAACAAAATAAAAATGAACAATTTAACAATTACAGTGGTAAATAGAAAGGAAAATAATAAATTTCCTAGTGAATCAAATCAGTGGCCTAGGTAGACCAGTATCGTACCTCTGACTAGGCCAGAAGAAAAATGTCTGTGGTGTCATAAGCAGTGTGACTAACATCCACCTCTAAAGCTTTGTGTATGGATTTGTTTATGTATTAACAAAACAGTTTTAGAAGACAGAGGGTGAAAGCATGAGAATACAGCTATGAATGTCTATACATTTTTATTAATACACATAAAATTAAATCTAATAAAAATCTACTGTTATGGGGTGAAAAAAAGTTCCTGAAGTTAAAACCCTTTTCCCTTTCTCCATTTTTTTTCCCCTCTTCTGGGTGGGGGGGGACAGGGAGGGGCTTTTGGGGATTTTTGAAAGTTTTTAGGGGCTTTTGGGAGGGAAGGGAGGACAGGGTGTTTTAAACCTTGCCTTTTGTATGTTTATAAAAACAAGACAGACAAGCAGAGTAGCAGGGCGTGGGTGCCGCGCTCCATCCCCAGTCTGCATGGTGGCAGCAAGCGCCGCCGCGGGATGGGACCGGCCAAAGGTGCTGAGCTCGAGAGCCCCCCCGTGCTGTGGGTAAGCCCTGCTGGCTTGGCAGGGGCGGCGGGAGTGCCCACCACCTCCCCCGCCTGTCTGCACCACGGTGGCGAGTGCAGCATGCGGACCGGCCTGACCGAATGCCATCAGCACCAAGCTGGAAGCTGCTGCGAGCGTGGCCCCGCTGGCATGGCACAGCAGGCGCAGTGCCCCCCCAGCTTCCTGCGGTGGCAGTGGACCACCACTGAGTGCTGGCAGGTTTTAAGCTTGGCTGTTCCCGGCACTTTGTGCATGCACAGTGGGTTTCCCATGCGAGTGAAATTCGGCACCAAACAGAGTTGTCGGCAGCCCTCGCAGCAAGGGGGACCACCCCACCGCGAGTGGCTGCCACTCTCCTGCGGGTTGTGGGCAGCGTGGTGTCGGTGCCTGGGCCCCCAGGGCGTCCTGTGGTACCCGCAGGCAACCCCATCCCCCCTCAGGCCCTGGCCACGTGGCATTCAGACAGGAAGTACTGCCATGTTGCCTCATGGTGAGATCCCGCAGAGGGGTGGTTCCCAGGTGCCGTTTAGCCAATCAAGAGGCAACCTGCGCCCGGGAGGGGCTCTGAGATCATGCAGGATTGACTCCCTATAAAATAGCGATCCCAGAAGCCATCTTTCTCTTTCAGGGCTCATCAGTCATTGGAGTTGCATCTCTGCTCATCTCGGCTCAGTGCTTTTCTGCAACAGGAGCAGCACTGCAGCTTCAGTGGCAGCAGAGGCAGTGCAAGGGCTGAAGACCACATCATTTCATCAACTATGGTATTTCTTCCCTTGGGGGTCCCTCTGCTTTCCTTTTATTTTTCCTGTTTTTCAGGAAACCTTGATGAGGAGCCAGCGCCATCCTAGCTTCCTCCCTCACACCAGCAGCCAGCCCCGGAGGAGCTCAATTTTTCTGTCTTTGTGTTTTATTGTCAGTTTTTCTGTGTGTGTAAAATAAAACTTGTGAGTTTGTTCTTGATTTTTCTATTGAGTTTTCTTGACAATATTGATGCTCCCTAGCATCTAAAACCAGGACACCAACTAAATCTATCACTTAGTAATATTAATTACTAAGATCCATTAGTAATTTTAATTTAGTAAAACAACTTTTATTTTAACTTTCAACATTGACTTCAGGAAGATTTTTCTGTTTTTCTGTTGCTTTTTTTAAAGTCAAAATGTTAATTTTCCTATCCTTTAAATTCTTTTTTACTAAGAACTGTAGAGATGACATGATAAGTTACTATCTTAATTCACTTCACTTACATGGAAATATATCTCTTCTCTGTTTTCCCTTCATTCCGGTTCATTATGTCTCTTTAGTAAATAGGTGATAGATCACTTTTATGTTTATAATGGCAAATGTCACACTTCTAGGAGGTCAAATATGTTCCCTAAATATTTTGTGTCAATACATCTTGTCTATGTTTCCCTTTGCCTGGACACTGTAGATTTGTGTTGAAAAACTCAAACAGCACTTGACAGCACAAGCTTGCACAGGATATGTATGCATATGTGTTGGAGTACAGGGAAGAGAGTTGGCTTACACCTAGGTCTAGCCTGAGAAAAATTTCCAGGAAGTGAACATCCACAAGTTCAATATTATAGTTTATAATTTATTTGCTATAAATGTGTATAAATATACATTTCTAAGGTTAATATATATTTTAAAAGGCAAAAACTTCTCTAGAATATTTTTTTAAATAGCTACTTAGACAGCCGTTTTTGCAGGAAGAGGAGGTCAAGCAAGCTAGACAAACATTTTCTGGGAAAAGAAAAATGTTCTACACAATTAGCTTAGAAAAACTGATACATCAAACATTCTAACACTGCAAACATAAATCTGAAAACCTTGAATCTCCTCCTGCTTTCATCATGATGTCAGATTTGCTGGTATTGAACAAATCTCTTAATATCTTTTCTTTTGTTTCTTCACCTGAAAAATTGGGATGATACTTCGATGTGAAGTAAATCTGGTAAAGAACAAGTTGCTAATGCTTTATAGTGCAAGGATTAGAATCAATAGTAAATATTGTCTGTTTTTCTTTGGTTGCCTTTTTTTCTTGGTTTTTTTTTTTTTGTTGGTTGTTTTTTTTGTTTTGTTGTCGTTTGGGTTTTGTTTTGTTTTTATTATGTCTGTGCAGAGAAAGAGAAAGGAAAAAAGGAAAGAAAATGGCATGATGGACACTTTTTAGGGTGGAAAATGAACAAATCAACATAAGCAAAATTGTAGAACTATGCATCAACACCAAAATTCTTGAAACCTAAAGGCCAATCTCATTTTTTTCCCCTCAGAAAAATACTTCTCATTTTATTCTATTTTCTCACTTCTTCTAATTCCATTTTATCTGGATTACATACATAAAATTGCATCACAGGCTATATGAAACAGTTTATATAACTATATTCCCTTAAGTTTTTATCTATGCTGGTAAATATACTGTAACACTTAATTCCTGCTGAAACAGAAATAATCCAATTTTTCCAAACTGAAATTTAAGAGGATTATTATTTCTTCAGGAAAATAAGTATATTGGAGTTCCTGAGGAAGAACATTGTGAGTTTTGGGTTTTTCTTGTCTTCTTTCACTTTTATTGCCTTTATCTTTTGTAATTTTGTTTGTAATTCCTCTCTGTCCTGGTTTGGANTTTGTTGTCGTTTGGGTTTTGTTTTGTTTTTATTATGTCTGTGCAGAGAAAGAGAAAGGAAAAAAGGAAAGAAAATGGCATGATGGACACTTTTTAGGGTGGAAAATGAACAAATCAACATAAGCAAAATTGTAGAACTATGCATCCACACCAAAATTCTTGAAACCTAAAGGCCAATCTCATTTTTTTCCCCTCAGAAAAATACTTCTCATTTTATTCTATTTTCTCACTTCTTCTAATTCCATTTTATCTGGATTACATACATAAAATTGCATCACAGGCTATATGAAACAGTTTATATAACTATATTCCCTTAAGTTTTTATCTATGCTGGTAAATATACTGTAACACTTAATTCCTGCTGAAACAGAAATAATCCAATTTTTCCAAACTGAAATTTAAGAGGATTATTATTTCTTCAGGAAAATAAGTATATTGGAGTTCCTGAGGAAGAACATTGTGAGTTTTGGGTTTTTCTTGTCTTCTTTCACTTTTATTGCCTTTATCTTTTGTAATTTTGTTTGTAATTCCTCTCTGTCCTGGTTTGGACACTAGGGGCATCAATAGCGACGAGAGAACAAAATAGAAAACCAAGAACCAACCGATTTTTATTTTCCAAAGAAAGAAACTCAACAACAAAAATGCGAAGAAGACAAACTCAGTTCCTCCAACGCTGGCTGCTGGTGTATAGGAGGAAGCTAGGATGGCACTGGGTCCTTGCTGAAGTTTCCTGAAAACAGGAACAATAAAAGAAAACCCAGGGGGACCCCAGGGGACAGAAATACCACAGCTGGTGAAACGATGTGGTCCTCAGCCCCTGCACTGCCTCCACTGCCACTGAAGCTGCAGTGCTGCTCGTGCTGTGGGAAAACACTGAGCAGATGCAGGTCCTACGACCAACGAGCCCCGAAAGAGAAAGATGGCTTCCGAGATTGCTGCTTTATAGGGAATCTAATCCTGTGAAATCTGAGAGTCCCTCCTGGTGAAGGTTGCCTCTGAATTGGCTAAACGGTTCCTGGGAACCGCCCCCCTGGTGCTTCCCGCCAAAATGCCACGTGGCCAGGGCCCGAGGGGGGATGGGATCATCTGACACCATGCTGTCCTCAACCCGCAGGAGAGTGGCAGCCACTCGCGGTGGGGTGGTTTCCCCTGCTGCGAGGGCCACCAGCATTCACTGTTTGGCGTTGCATTTCATGCGTGGGGGAAACCCACTGCACATGAACGCAGCACTGGGAACAGCCAAACCGAGATCTGCCAGCGCTCAGCAGTGGTTTTCTGCTGCTACCGGCAGCCAGGGCAGCACTGTGCCTGTGGCACTGCGGCGCTGCCAGGGCAAGCCAGCGGGGCCATGCCTGCAGCAGCCGCAGAGCGAATCGGCAGGGTCGTGGTGGGTGCCCCCACCGCCCACAGAATGGAACGTGGGTACCTGTTGCAGCCCTTCTGCCACCCAGCAGGATGCATGAAACCAGAGTCGCTCTGCACTGCGAAGTCCAGAGCTTGCCTGTCTTGCTTTTATAAACATACAAAAACAAGGTTTAAAACACCCCCCATCCCCTCCCGCCTCCCAAAAGCCCCTAAAAATCCTCAAAAACCCCACAACCCCCCTACCCAGTCCCCCAGAAGAGGGGAAAAAAACAAGAAAGAAAGGGAAACATGTTTTAACTTTAGAAAACTGTGTTTCACCCCACAACACTTTCTTTTTAAGGCTCCTTCTTTGGAGCTTATTTAGCTTCAGCAGTATTAAACTCATCAATGCATTTTTCTTCTTATTTAACCTTGAAGACCTGCCTTGATGAACTCCATAACACAATATGTGCAGAACTTGCAGCAAAATATCCTCTTATTCTTTGTCACACAGCTATGTTATGAAACCACCTTAAAAAAATAGGTCACTTAGATCTTGAAACAAAGAATATTTCTGGAAAATTTAGTATCCCATTCAATGTAGTTTTCAAAAGTTCTTAGTCATCCTAAAGATTTGCATTTACAAACAGTGCTCTGGAATAGCTGAGATATGACATTTCAATTGTCTTTGGAAGTGCTTAGTAATTCTTTAGGGTCTTTCAGAGTTACCAACTTAGAAATACATGCTTAAGTCACTGTTATCAGAAGGAATCATCCTCAAGATACTATAATTCAGTTTGAACAACTATATGTACCTTTTAGAATCAAATGTTTACCTGTATTATCTGCTTCTTACTCTCTCTCAGATGCTCTGCCAATTAACTAAGAAACAGTGGTCTCAAATGACTTCAGACCTTCATTCCCCCTTCTTGATTTTACTGGACAAAGTAATTAACTTGAGAGTCTGTGCACTGTAATAATTCACTAGTTATAGCATCCTCATCACCTATTCCCTAGCACAAACAGGTAATGTGAATTTTTCTACTATACTCTGGCCCTTTACATGTTTTGTGTCACTGAAAAAATTGAAAGCCACATTTTTTGTTTTAATGGCCTTCTGGGGTAGTGAAATCAAGTGATGAACTACACCTTATGTAATGGTTTATTTCCTTGTAAGCTAGTGATATTACTCTTGAGTTTTATAGAATTTTCCTCTTATATGGTGAAAAAAAAAATGGAGAGATTGGACAGTCTTCTTACATGTATTCTTACAATTTTCACAAACCCCATTCAAATTCCCTCTAGCCCTTGTCCTTTCAAATGTCTCACATACTCACAAATTCATGACAGGACCAACTGATGAAGAAAATATACTTTATTTAAATAACTTCAATTATATAATGACCTATTTGCATTTTAATAGAGATTTTGAATCAAACACCTGAGACTTCCAATATAATAGGGATTTAAATTTGTAGGCAATTAAGGATCAAGCAGATTGTGAAATTTCTGTTTGATCTATTTAATAAACCTGTTTACTCTCATGGACAATAATGTTGCTGACCCCAAATTGTCCCAAATTATCAAAGGAAGAAAGTTTTCCTTTGACTGTACTAATTACCACGAAAATGCATGTTACCCTTTTGAGGAATATCCTCTTTAAATTGTGATGCTCTTTTAGTAATTGTATCTGTAACTTGTGATGGATAAAGCAGACTAAAATAACTGAAGAAATGCTGAATATATAATTATAACCCTCAAATTATGTATAGTATCCTAGCATTGGCCAGCAGTTCTTGGCTCTGGTCAGTTAACAGTGCCTAGGGACCAACCCTACATAAATTCCAGTGGCACTAATAAGACTTAGTCCCATAAATCCCATGAGTATTGATTGCATAATGAAACTGCACAGCGATTACAAATGGGTCAGAAGAACACAAATTGTACAGACAAAATCCCCCACCAGAAATGACTACTTGGGGATTAAATATTGTTCTCAGTTTACCATCTTTGACCCAGAAGGACGAATGATGCCTTCTTTAGATGCTTGATGGAGGCAAGAGCAAGTAGTTTCATACTACTGAACTCAGCCAAGTCAAATCACTATTAAATATAGTTAGGTCTCTCTCACCTTTCTGGCTTATTCATAATCATGACTGTTCTGATAACGATCTACAGTTTGTAAATTTCAGGACAGATAACTTTTTCAGCCATGTTTTAATCTTTTTATTTCAATTGCAGGTGGTAGAAGTGGAACTAAACTGGAAGAAGAATTCACAACTGCAACCAGAGCAGTGAGAAATAGAATTCATACTCAGACAAAACAGTATTATGCTAACACCAGTTTGCCACTATGTCTCTGAGAATTTAGGTACCATTGTATTCTAAGCACTGATTGCTTGGTAATAATAGATCTGCTGGAGGATGAGGAGGAGGCATGTACAATGAACTGGAATTGATAGAAATAAAAATTTACCTTTGTTAGGCAAGGAATTTGTTCTTCTGTTCACATTTGGTTTCTTTTTAATTTTCTTTTTTTTTTTTTTTGTTTAATTGATTGTTTATTTGGTTTGGGTTTTCTTTAGTTGTTCTTGATACCTTAAATGTACTTTTCCTTCTCTTAGCTAGTGGTGTTTTTTCTTATGAAGCCTTATATTTATAATCTACAGAATCTTAAAAGAAAAGACTCCTTCAGAATATCTCAGCTAAATATCTCATTCCTAAACCTTCCTTGGCAAAAACTCTTTTTTGGTTCTGTAATTTACCTACTCCAAAATGTTTAACTCTCGGTTACATTCAAGACTTGTAAACAATTAGGTTGTATGTGCGATGTTTATGCTAATGATCTTATTTGGGACTTGTTTGTGTCTGTGACCTGAAAATTCTCTCAGCCATATTCAATCCTTACCCTCTCCTCTAAGTGGGAATATCTGGCAATGTCATGTGATGGCTGTATGTCCCTCTGATACCATGGTGAGGATACAGGATCAATGTTAAGTATTCTTAACCAGTATGCTTAATCCAGTCCAAAGAAATGAGGACATCTTCCCTACTCCACCAATGCAGGCTGCCCTCTACAATGGGAAGTGTACAACCCTGTTGTTAGACTGCAGAGTGACCTGCTCTGAACTTGTTCATGAAGTTCTAGGACTCCAGTTCAGCATATTAAGATGGAATCTGAGTTTTGGAAAAGATGCTTCTGACCTTGGAACTGAAGTCAGAGAATCTGCTTAGTGGCATCTTGAATCAGTAGCTTTTAGCACACAAGGACAGGTGCATCTAGACAGGATTTTAGCAGTGAGGAGTAGCAGGTCATGAGTGAGAGACTGTTCTGGTTGTTTCTGCAAGCTTTAGTTTGTTACTTGGGGTTCACAAGCACCTCTTTCCTGGGAAAGCTGAGTGGTGCCTCTGGTTTGACATGGTGAACCTCACTTGGCATTCAATACTATTTTACTATCCTATTAAAGATGAAGGAAGTAATTTACCAAGTTCTCTGTGCTTATATGAAGATATATATTAGCTGTTGACACAAAACTTAGTTAATTCTGGCTTTTTTGCTTAGCTGATTAATAGATTTATGAGGCTGAGCATAGCTTCAAAGTTGCATGTTTTCAGAATAGCACTGTCTTATGCAATATTAAGATCAGCTCTTCTTAAGGGGTACTTATAGAATGTGGAAGCTAGATTCCAAAATATTTGTCTGCTCTGAATAATCTTTTATCTGTAGTAATGCTATTAATTTCAACAGAAATAAATTTCTTTGGCTTTCTGTACGTGGTAGAACTGATCTAAAGTAGCCTCAATTTTTTCTATTTGAAGAAAGAGTTATTTTAGTGAATCAGCTAATTGTGGATTTTTGTTTTACAGAATGAGTCAGCTCCTAAACATGCTACCTGACTTATGTGAAAGTACTGCCAGAATTACACTGTCAGAGCTCAAATTCTTTCATAAAATCCAAGTCAAATTTTGATTACCTTACCAGGTAAAGTAATAATCAGGCCATATCATCTTTAAAAAATTAACATCTCTAAAAAGCATCTGTTTTCGTTTCTTTGTTTGTTTTTTAAGGTTTTTAAGGTTTTGTTTGTATAGTTTTATATACATAAAAATTTTATTTTTTTCATTGATGTTAGCTATCTGCTTCACATGGAATAACTTGAGTCTACAGAAACATTATCCTTTTTCTTACTAGCAGCATAGCAGATATTTGAGGTGTTTGATTATTTACAGTCAGTTGACACTGATTGTTTGCCTGCTGAGCATATATTTAGATACCATATACAAGTATTTAATCTGTATCAATCATCATTAATATATGCGGGTTACCTGACCTGGAACGGCTCTCTCAGGAACATATTATACCTAGAAGTCTCACCACTACCCTCTATCAAAATACCACTCTACCGCTATCAAAATAGTCTTATGGAAGCATTTCTGATGAAGTAAACATACATTTTGAAGACATAAATTTTAGAACCCCTATTTTCTTTTTTTGCATTAACTGTATTAAAAGTGTTTCTACCTTTCCCTTACCAGTGACTTTGAACGATTTATGCTAACCTCTACTCATGCAGCATTGTGGAATCAAAATTGAGTGCTATGGTCAAGTGGTCACAGACACCAATGAATAACAGGAATAGGTACATATATCTACATATATCTGTTCTGCAAAAATTTATAAAGTGCCTTGAGGGACAATCAGATGTTAGTTGTGTTGCTCTCTACCATTAAAAAAAAAAAAAATCCTTGGACTTATTTTCTTCCTCTAGAATTGTATTTGGTTTGGTGAAAACCTATAATTTCTAATTTAAATAGAAGTAGACACTTTGATCTTACCTATTAATCCAATGAAACAATTTCAATAGTATTTCAGTAAGGTATATGAATTGTTACCTCTGTTCAGCCTCTAGAGATTCAAAATTCATTTTTTTTCCTATGGAAGAGAAATTATGAACTTTTTTTACTTTGACAATTCTAAATATATATACACATTTTAGAACAAACATAAAAAAAAGTAATCCTAGCATTTATTCTTCTGTATTTTTCGTTATGCTTTGGTTTTGTGCATTCAGAATTTCATAGTCTCATGTGAGAGAGCAACTTCTGAAAACAGAGAAAGAAATGTGCAAATCCACCTCTTCTGAGACAATTAACTAATAAAGATAAGTGGCACTTGAATTATTAATATAAAGTGCCTAAAATACTGTCTTTATGATATTCATAATGTTTTTATATGTCACTATCTTTTAAAATTGATATAGATGATCCAAATTCATTGAATCAACAGAAAGAAATGTTTACATCTGTAAACATAATAATTATGCACTTTGCAAATTTATATATAAATGAAAGTGATTCTTTTCCTCTGTATTATTCTAGTTTCAATGTCACTCACAGATATTTGTTCCCTGTTTCATACTTTATAATTCCAAACTTTATGTGTACTTAAAAAAATTATTTAATAGTCCAGGACAGAGATCAGTTTAGAGTAAACATCTTCAGCTGTGACTTTGCTGCCATCGATTAGACTAGCAAAACACGTCAACTACTTTGCAGCTGATTTGAGGTGATTGAATAGCTAATTCAAAATGCATTCAAACCCATATCAGGTAGAAGCAGGGGATAGGAAAGAAACACTGATCAAATTTCAAAAATAACCTTAAGAAAACTAACTTGAAGAAGAAATTTTTGTTGTTTAATGGATAGCAGTTTTGGTGAAAGGCAATCATATATATTTTCTCTATATTAGTTTCACTAAGAGAATAACTAAAAAAACAGTTTCTGTTAAGGCAAATTTTAAACTAAAACCCATCTCTCTGCAAAGTTTTAATGAAAATAGGATGATTCAGAGGATTTAATAAAAATGTTGTTTTCCATAACAATTACAGAATCACAGAATCACCTAGGTTGAAAAGAACCTTTGAGATCATCAAGTCTAACCTATTACCTAAGACCATCTCATCCACAAAACCATGGCACTAAGTGCCTCATCCAGTCTCTTTTTAAACACTTGCAGGGACAATGACTCCACTGGGCCACTCTGGACAGTCCATTCCAAAGGCAAATCACTCATTCTGTGAAAACTTTTTTCCTAAAATTCGGCCTAAACTTCCCCTGACACAGCTTGAGACTGTCCTCTTGTTTTGTCACTGGTTGCCTCCTTCATCATGTGCTTTGCAGAAATCCAGTTATTTATCAAATCATAGGTTTAAGGACTAAGTTGTCTTTAAAAATCTAAATAGCTTCTAAAGAATGTAACACAGAGTTCCATAACACTTCACCTAATTATCTAAATAATAATAATAATAATA
>VYZS01054578.1:0-19545 GCA_013400695.1 Neodrepanis coruscans
TACCCCTTAAGGCATCAACATCATTGCCATCATCCTTGACTGAGCTTTTGAGCAGCAAGCATCTGATGAAGGTGACAACAGTGATGAAAATGTAACCTTTCAGAGACAAGAAGCAAGGATGTTTACACCAAAAGGTTTATGCTGGGTATTCAGATTCGTAGGTGAAGTGATGTGATCTTGTCAGGAGGTCAGTTATTCCAAGAGTGATTGGACAGGGTATTGTGTCGCTGTTGAGATGGACACATGACAAACATATATCTTTATAATGCAAAAAAGTTCTCTCTATTGTCTACAAGTGCTGCTTAATATATCAATCTTCAGCATATGTGTTACACATACATTGGTCAAGCAAATTGTTGTTATTAATCTTATTGGATGTCCATTACATCATCTCCATAGCTGCTGCTTCAGTGTGTTCTTCTTTCTCTTTGTTATGATCTTCTGCCAGCTTGGGACTTTGCAGTAGCTTCAGGGATACACAATAATCTTGTCAAGGTCAATATTTACCTCATCCTCATGGTCTCCGGGCCTGCCGTCGACCCCAGTAGTATTGCAAAGTTTGGTCTCGTGTTATGAAGAGTGGTCATGTTGTTCAAAATTTCAGACTAGTAAGAAGTCATCTCTTGATTTCTGTTTTGGAAGAGATCAGAATCTCCTGCTGACATAAAGCTAGCCTCCAAAAAGGGAACCTCTTCTCTACATTGAGTTGGCACTTGGCTATCCTGATGATCCTGCTTTTGTCTCTCCTTTCTCCATGGCAAGCTTACAGCCTACTTGAAAATGTGCCTAGGTATTGGATCTCTGCAGACATTCCCTCCTCTCTTGCCTTTGTTTCTTTGCTATCTGTCAAATGGTCAGATCTTTAAGGAATGAGTGAATGAGCCCTTGATGGATTTTAAAGGCTTAAGACAACCCTATTGAGATAAGGTTCAGGGTGCAGTATCAGACACCAGACCAATACCTTATTTCTAAGTAACAGCATAGTAACAAATACGGATCAGTAGTACAATTCTCCAGGTTCACAGACAGCAAATCTAGTAATTCACCAATACTGGCTAAGCTTATTACCCAGATGCAAAGACTTACGTGACCATGGTGACCAGGGAAACCAGTAGGAAGCTGGGAATGGCTCTTCTCTGGATGAATGTATTAGGTTTGCATGGCCAGGATTTGGTAGCAGGAGAGCTACAGGGGTGAATTCCCTGAGAAGCCGCTAGAAGCTTCCACTGTGTTTGGTGGAGCTAAAACCAGCTGGCTCCAAGCTGGACCCACTGCTGATCAAGGCTGAGTTAGTACAATGATAATGCCTCTGGGATATCAGAATTATGAAAGGGGAAAAGTTATTGTGTAGAGGCAAATATAGCCAGAGAAGAGAGGAGTGAGAATATGTGAGAGGAACAACTATGTAGACACCAAAGTCAGTGAAGAAGGTGAGGGAGAAGGTGCCCCAGGGGCTGGATCAGAGATTCTCTTGCAGCCCGTGGTGAAGATAATGGTGAGCAGGCTGTCCCTCTGCAGAGTCCCTGTAGGTCCACGGTGGAGCAGAGATTCACCTTAGTCCTGTGGGGGACTCTACACCAGAGCAGTGGATGTCTGAAGGATGACTGTGGGAAGCCCACACTGGCAGGATCTGTGACTCTGTGGAGACAGAAGCCTGCAATGAAGCAGGTTTGCTGGGAAGACTTACATCTCCATGGGGGGACGCACATTGAAGCAGCCTCTTCCTGAAGGATTGCACCCCATTGCCTTCCCATTGGAGGGACCCACACTGGAGCAGTTCATGGAGAACTGTAGCCTGTGTGGGAATGACTCCTGATGGAGGAGTTTGTGGAGAGCTGTCTCCTATGGGAGGGGACCCCACACTGGCACAGGGGAAGAGTGTGAGGAGTCCTTCCTCTGAGTAGGAAGGAGCAGCAGAAGCAACATGTGGTGAACTGACCGTAACTCCTGTTCCTGGTCCCCCAGGGGAGGAGGTGGAGAATCAGGAGTAAAATTAAGCCCAGGAAGAAGGGAGAGGCGAGGGAAAAGTGTTTTTAAGATTGGTTTTACTTCTCATTATCTACTCTGATTTGACTGGTAATAAGTTCAAGTCGGGATTGTTTTGCGTGTGCCAGTAATTGGTAAATGATCTCTCCCTGCCCTTAGCTTGACCCATGAGTCTTTTATTATATTTTGTCTTCCCTGTTCAGTTGAGGTAGGGAATGATAGAGCAGCTTTGATCAGCATGTGGCATCCAGACAAACCACCACAAGGAACAATTTGGACCAGCCAAGGGGTTCAAGAAATGCCGAGTTCTCCAATGAGATGATTTTATTTACTGCTGAGCTGCAGAAGCACTGCCAGGACTTGTTAACCAATGACGCTCCTCTCTGTCCTGGTTCTGTCCTTGGGGTGCACAGGTGAGGACATATTGCTTAAGGGAATACTAGTCCCACACTTACACCTCTGTCATTGTCAGTTGGGAACTGATTATTTTGATTTTGGAAGGTATTGGTGGTTGTGCTGGAGGCAGATGTTTCCCTGGTGTCTGTTGCCATGGCAGTTGGAGGTTGTAATCTTTGTGATCTTGTGCTCTTTGTATTTACTGTTTATAGAGAAGAGATTTATTTTATGTAAATGTACTCAGTTTTCTCACTTTCCATTCATACATTGGAAGGAAGGCATGCTTTTATTTCCTGATAGTGAAGTGGGTCATTTAGACAGTCATGGAAGTTTAGGGAAAAGAGTAGGGTGGCCAAGGGGTGCCAGCCACCTCTAGACACCCAGACTTTTCACAGATGTGCTTTTGACTGTGCTCATATGTTTTATTTAATGAGTTTTTAATGTTGGCGTCATGAAGGCTAGGGCACAAGTATAAAACATGTTTTGACTTCCTTAAGATAGAAGGGAGTCAAATTTAGGATTCCCCTTCTCCTCGCTTTCCCCTTACAGGAAATGTTTGATGCATTTGTGGATTTCCAAAATGGACAAGAAGAGGGTGATACCTATTCACAAGAGCTGTTGTTACTTCACTACTGATTTTACAGCCTGTCCTGTCTATTTCTTTACCAACTGTATGCTGACATCATTTGGATGCAGCTGTTGCTGAAATAGAAGTCTATTTTGCCACCTGTGTTCACCTGCCTAAAAAAGCTACTGTAAGCAGAGGAGAAATACTTTGAATCCAACAGGCTAGGAGTGCTCTTGGGTCCCATGGTAATCATTGCTGTGGGCGTGTGAGAACTGAAATAATAATTGCAATTGTTTAGTTTCTTTTACAGGCCATCAAGGCAAGTGGTTGTGAGTATGTGCTGCTAGATAGAAATCAGAAGCAACTCATGCGTTAAGATTTGGGAACCATAACTTAACCCTAATGTAAGACGGGAAAAAAGAGCCCTGTAAATTCCTTTGTGCTAAGGAAATTTCTTGCAAATACCCTTTATCTGCAGTGTATATGTCACGTAAATGTTATTTTAAAAAGACACCTCTTGAAAACAAATTACTGAATATCCATTTTTAGTCAGTGGATCAGAAAGGCATTACTCTCTGCTCCAATATCCTGCATGACGCTTTATCCTGCATAGATTTTCTGCTGGGCAGTGGAAGGTGCAGGAGGAAGGAGGGTCACTGTGTGCTATGAAACCTCTCTTCTAGCCCTGCATTAACAGGCTCCTTTTTTCTGGCCTGTATAATGCTTGTTAGCTGCCCCTCGTGGCATGTTCACAAGGATCATTCCTGCATTGCATTTGACTCCAGTTTTTCCTGCAGCTGAACCAGATCAACCAAACCCATATTTATCCTAGTGACATGGGTTTGATCCTGATATGGGCCATTCACTTTTGAGTTGGGCTGTATGATCTTGTGGGTCTCTTCCAACTCAGAATACTTTGTGGTTCTGATAAGACTTTTTTCCCTTGGTTAGACTGACCTTGGAAGTAAACCTGTTCCCTGGGGCTGTGTCTGTTTTTTATGTATGTACTGGGTCAAGGTATTAACTGTTAGTCAAAGTTGCTAGCTAGTTCATCGTTCATTAAAAATAAAGCAGACAAGCTAACACTGAACTGACTGTCTAAACCTGTGCGTATGTTTTGCTTCTTGCCATGGGTGGGGACCTGACCTCTTTCCTCTTGCCAGTGGTTTTGTATGCAAGAAGTTTAACTTGTCTTCATAAATTCACTTGTCAGTAAAAAGAGCTGTGTTATGAAATATGAAAGCCCATCTTGTCTGGTGAAGAAAAATGCTCTTTTACCCTATTGCAAAGTACATAACAGGGCAATGTACAAGTGCAATCCTTCAGCCTAACACGAATTAGTAGGTCAGTTCTGCAACTCTATTAGATGTCATTTACTGACACTTGGTGGCTTTCTCATCTCCTGAGCATGTCCCCTAGACAGTTCAGGAACTGCCTAGTGCATTAAAGGATAGCGTTAGGCCTAAGATGCTGTTTGGTCCCAGGCAGTGCAGCTGCTTTTATGGATGCAGTGTGCTCCAGTTTTAGGACTTCTGTTACCCAGGGGTAACAGCATCTTCTGGCACTGATCCTTCTGTTTGGAAGTGGTGATACCGTCCCCTCTGTAAGACAGATGACGGGTTGTGAATATTCCTTATGGAGGTTGCATCTGCTCTGTAACTCCTTCTCTACCCAGAATGGCATAACATTTTGTGACTACTGTGCTCTGGTTTTGTCACAGTGATCCTTACTGTGCCAGAAAACATCCAAGTGAGACCTCCCACCCTTTTTTGGCTTCTTCAAGGTAGATGAGTTGCACCTTTGAAAGTAGTAATAAATATGAGTTTGAAATGTTTGGTTTATATTTCTTTTTAACTTTTATATTCCTTCCTCAGTGTTTCTGTTAAGGCAAATTAAAAATTAATTACATAACAGCTTATATGATAAGGTGATGAAAGTTAGCAATGTAAAATCATTGTATATGATGGGAGCATAAAGACAGAATGAGAGGTTTCAGGGGGTCTTACAAGTATACTAATTCATCAGCAGTGAGCAAAATAACAGACTGGGATTTGCTAGACTTAGAGGGATCCTGGGATGATCAAACCATCCACAGGTCTGGAATCCTGTACATTGGGTTCCTAGATAAACATGCAGACCTGCAGACTCTTAGATAATCTGTATTACATTGTAATTTCTTTGTCAGTGCAAAAACCTCAACCAAATGGGAACAAAGTATCACATACACTTCCATGTGTATGACCATATCTGCAGTAAGTGTCCTGTGCTTGTTTTAATTCAGGTGGTCAGTGTGCTGGCTGGAGGTTTGTGTCTGGTTTCCTGGTTTCAGCCTCTGGAAGCTGGGATATTGGCACCACTGAATATCTTTTTGAACATATAAACTAAATGTTACCTTTTTTAATTTGAGGCAGTCAGTCATCTTCTTAATAATAATGAAATAATAATGATAATGTATTTTTGTAAGGCATCTTACGTAATTTTCTAAAATCAAGCACTGGGGCCTAAATAGCTGAGCTTCTTTAAACAGATGAAGTGAAAGAAGAGAAGCATCTGGCAGAAGAATGGAGGAGAATGTAAAAATAGAGGCATATGTTAGTTTGAGTAGCATTAGTCATTTCTGATATTACATTGCCTATGAACCTCTGCACCATTCAAAGTAGAAGACTGAGCCAAAAAAGCCAATTTTCAGAACATTCACACAGTATTCCTTTCTTCATGAAAATAAGTGGCTGAAGCCTGAGAAAATTGGAGGTGCGTTTTGGTGCCTTTTGCACTTTGCCACGTGGACAATTTGATAACGTATTCTAAGTGTTCAGAAAGCAAGTCAGTAATTTTTTGTACTGTCCTTAATTTTTAATTTTTTTTTTCAATATGCTGTTTTCCTAGAACATGTGTCCTGATTCATTGTAATCAGTCAGTATGAGGATCTTGGATGATATTAAATAAACACACCCATTGTTTTTGCATATTTATTTGTATAGCCTGTAGGAAGAGGCTGGTTTACTTTGTGCTGGGTTGCAGAGTTTTTGCCTTAGGCTTAATGTAAACCTGTATTTCAGGAACATTCATGATTTTTCACACTTTTAGTCTTGAGTTAAAGAGTCGGTTTCAAACTTCTCTTGTAAACCCCTTGTTTCAGATTTTGGTGGGGTTTTTTGTTTGGTTGGTTTTTCTGGGTTTTTTTGCATTCCTCTTTGATTTATCCTTTTCATCCTCACTTACTCTATTTTCCCTTAGTCTCTATTTTCATCTTTTATATTCTTTCTAAGAAACTTATCTCTATTTGCATTACTTCTTGCAGATTTACTGTGTCATAGTAAATCTGGAGTCAGCATCTCTACAGCTTGTAAACCGGAAGCACAGGAAAATTAAGTGACTCAGCAGCCCAGAGAAAGGTGCTGTCAAACCTGGGACTGGAATGTAGGTATTCTGGTCACATTACTGGACCCAGCTGCCTCTGTGTCTAATTTCTGCTTTATTTGTCTGTCTGACCTTTTCGTCTTTTTTTCCTTACCGTTCTCCTAATTCAGGTTCTTCTCAAATGGTCTAGGTTACTTCAGGCCTGGTGACTCTGGAACTGATTTGGTATACATGTTCACCTGGCTCTCCATAGTGCCTTCCATTGTGGTAATAATGCAGGCAGGATACTGGTTTTTCTGATACTATAAATATGCTCAATAATATTATTTCATGATATGGATATAATACTTATTAAGAAAAACTACAGAACATATAACTGGAGAATTGAGACTTCAGGATTATTACTAAAGAACATATAACTGGAGAATTGAGACTTCAGGATTATTACTAATTTATATAATTGTATGCTCCATTAGGAAACATTCAGTCTCTAAATATAAAGTAGATAAAGTCTTTTTGACAGTTTGTTGAAAGTTCTCTTCACTGACTGTATTGTACAGATAATGTGGTGTAGTCAATAGGATATTATGTTAAGTGGGAAATACATATTTGGATTTAATAGTCAAGTACAAGAGCACCTTATTCCACTGCAATAAGGATGGCAATTGACAGTTTGCTAAAGGGCATTTTTCATATTATAAGATTTTAACAATGATAAATACATGTCCTGGTTTAGGACAATATTAGGTTTATCAATGGACAAGAGACGGATAGGGAAGGCAGCAATTTATTAAAAGGTAGATATATGGGGGAATAAATGGGTCTAATTTCTCAATTATGGCCAGCAGAGGGCGCTGTGGTTGCCAGCCGAGACTCCCTCTGAGACACACACACACACACACAGAGAGTAACCTGAGAAGGGAAGGGGGAAGGGAATATAGGTTACACCCTACCCCGGACAAGACGGCCCCCACCCCTCTGCACCGGCCACGTGTAACTCGAGAAGGGAAGAGGGGAAAGACTAGAGGTTACACCATACCCCCTGGGCAAAGCAGCCCCACCCCCCACCGTCGCCATGGGGAAAAAGGGGAAAAAAAGAAACAAACTAACAACCCAGAGGAAGGGGACACCCCTCCCAAAAACACAGGAGAGGCCCAGAGGCTGGCACCCACAACCCCCCAAAAAATAAAATAAAATGTATCTGTGGAAACGAAGGCAGCAGTCCTTCCAGAGGCAGTGTGCCTGTGAAGAAGTCCTCCCAAAAGGGATCCTCTCAGGCTGGGGAAGATGAAAAGCAGTGGCAACCTCAGGGAACTCCGTGGAGGAAGAGACAGCAGGCAGCAAAGTCCAGCGGGGGAGGGGGAAAATCCTCAAAGCCATGCTGAGTAGAGACCCCTGCCTTCAGCTTCAGAGTCCCCGGGGAAAGAGAGAGGGCCAGTGCTCTGTCCCGCAGATTAAAATCCCAGCCCCTTCCCAGCATTCCTTGTGGGTCTCCGGGGCTGATGGGAAAAAACCCAGGCAGAGGTAACTTGGTAACCTGGCTACTCCTCCCAGCCAAATGTGGGCACAGGACAAAGAGTTATTTTTTCTTTGTCTTCCCCTGCGGTTTTTTAGCCAAACCATTACAATACAATAACCTTATATGCTGAATGCCTCTAATTACAAAATAAAAGGCACACTAAAACCAGTTTTCTCAAATAAAGGTGGTTAAAATTTCTTTCTGAAATGCAAAAGGTGTTTAGCTTTGTAGAAAGTTGCAAGACCTGTGCTGGTTTGGAGTAAATGGCAGAGAGGTTCAGCATTTGCCATGGACTGTTTTTCTTCACTCAGTTTTCAATTAGCAGCTGCAAATGCTCAACTTTTCATGCACATTTTTTAAAGTAATTGGTTTAGAAAAAAATGGGATGATGTAGAGATTTCTTCTCCCAGAGAGAAAACGCCTGGTGAGAGGTTTACTGTAATTACTATTGTCTAGTGGCCACATTCAAAGTGAATAAAGTGAAAAATACACATTATTAGTGTTCATACTTCACTTTGTCCCATTTTTAGGGTAGAGAGATCTGGAGGAACATAAGTAACTTTTATAAGTAGTCTAAGATTTCTTTATCAAGCTAAGTGAAATGAAATGGACATGGGTTGCTTTACTACAGTGTCATTTTATTTTTTTGCATCAGTTTAATAAAGTTGGGTTTAAATCACAATCTAAGTCACACTGGCATGTCTTGTTTGCACAAAAGAGCCTTTACATTTTTCTTCCATTGCCTACTAAAATCTGCAGTTATCTAGCCACTACTAACATGTCCATCCTGAGAGGCATCTTTTATCCTTCAGCATTATAATTATTTTGTGTTTAGTTTTTGATTCACTGTGTTTTAATGGGTGGTTTCCTCCAGTACTGCTGCTTAGTCAATTCATTCCTATTTTTGCATTTGCAGAGTTGATTATTCCTATCTAAATGTGGAACTTTTCACTTTATTGATTCCATCCTCTTTATTCCAGACCATTTCTGCAATTTGAAATGACTTTGAAAAGTGGATCTGTCTCTGTCTAAAGGACTTGAAACTTTACCCATTTTGATGTTAGACACGGAGTTCACAAATATCGTCCTCTCTGTTCTCTTCATCCCTAATGGGACTGTTGAACGAAACTGGACCCAGAATAGACATATGTAGGAGCCTATTAGAAATAGCAGGACAGTTTGCTAAAGAAACTGTCTGTGATAACTACTGAGCTTTTGATTTTCTACACCACTTAAGCAGCTAGCTTCCACCCATAGATTGTATTTCCTGAGTTCATGTGTCAGTGTCAAAAGTTTTACTGAATTCAAGATGATACATGGATTTTCTTTTTGCCTATCAAAGGGGAATGTTAGATCAGATGTAATTTTTGATGACTTTCAAGTTGTTTGGGCTTTGTTAGCTTATTGCCATTCTTGTATTCTACTTGTGGCTGTTTAGCAGTTTATTTCTGGGTGGCAAAGGCAGGACAGAAGTTTTCAATTCTTTTAGTTTTTCTTCTTTCCATGTTTTCAGTGACAATCTTAACCTTATTTTGTAGACTTTGTGCCTTCTCTCTTCTCAGAGGGTTTAAAGGTGAACCTAAACAGGTGTACAGACACTGGTTGAGCCTTTTGATTATTTTCAAAAATGTCCTGACCTCCCCCTTATTTTCTCTTCTGGACTTTCTTTGTTATAACAAGACAAGGCAGGAGAATGAATGGCTGTACTGGCTTAGCTGGATCAAAAGGTCTTCCTCCTTGCCTCACACAGTGGCCAGAAGCGTGGCTAGGGAAAAGAAAAAGAAAGAAGAAAGAACCAGTTGCCCCTTGACTCCATACGATCTTTGGACATCTGGAGCATCCTTTGACAAAGAGTTACAGAGCTGTTGCTCTCCTCTTGCTTGTTCTTAAACTGATTTCTCGTAGCTTCCTCTGATTTTTTTATTAATTTTCAAAAAGGGCAGTGAACAGTCCATCCGTGTACCTTCTATCTTGTTCATGAACTCTTTGGGATCTGGAGACTGAGAAGACACACTCAGTATTGAAATTGATGTTTGTCTGGCTGAACATTTGTACCTCAAGAACCACTGTTGGCCAGTAAGGTGTTTTATTAGGTATAACTCTTTTGTCCTCCAAACAAAGCCAGGAGTACATCGGCTCACTCTCTCAGTGCCCTGCTTCTTCCTTATCAGTGGCTTCTCTTGGCACAGTGCCACATAACTCCATTCCTCCTGGGATATAGGATCTTCATCCTCCACTGCCATGTCTTCAAATACATGCTTTTTTAGTCTTTTTGCTCCCAAGACTGTACTGGAGAAGAAAATGCTACCCTTCAATTTCTGAAACTCTCTCTGTATATTGATACCTTAATGAATTTATGTTTAAGATAGTTGCTTATATAGATGAGCAGCCCTTGAAAGAGGGAGCAAGGAAAGAGGCATCTCCAGCAGCATATGTGTTGCAAACACGTTTTGTTGTGAAGACTTCATTGCATGTCTGCAAGTAGTGTTGGTGGAGTGCATATGTCTGGGGGGTGTATGAAATATTTTTCTTTTTTTTTCTTTAGGAAGAACCACTGAAAAATACAGAACTGAAGTTGTTTTTGTCTTCAAATTTTTGTCTGTAACATGTTAGTTATAGACCTTCTCTGGATAACATGGGACTGGATAACCTAAGCTTGATTTAGTTAGTTTCTGAGGATGAAACAGTTCTTTTGCTGAATATTTAGTTTGTTGTTGAATATTTAGTTGTTGCTGAATATTTAGTTTGACTTTATTCACATAATAAATGTTTGTATCTTCAGCAGAACTTTCTTGTAATTTTTCATGATCTTACTCTACCACTGCTGTAATTGCAGATAATGTTTTTTATCGTACACTGTGGCTTGACTTTGGAAGGGTATCTGGCCCAGAGAATTAAAACAAATGTTTATATGTTGTATGTGAATTAAATGATTGCAACATTATTTTGGGGATATAAACATGACTGATAAAAGTTTTATCTAAAATGGTTAAGAAGCATTGTTTAAATTTTAAATTAATACAGTAAACTGCTTTTAGGGAGGGTGTTGAAAGAAGGATGACAGATTTAAGTGAAACTGTGGAAGGAGAGAAGTACAAGGTGTGGGATACATTTGGTAGAGCTGAACATACTGAAGTCACGGTGCTTTGAGCTGAAGAGTTGTAAATTTGTATAGGTCTTAGAGGTTAGCCTGTGAGAAGTAAATGTCAGTGTTATTTGTGTGGTTTTATGAATCTGGTAATTGGGAAGATTACACTCTGCAAAGACCTCACCAGGTGTAGGAATCATGCCGCACCACGTTATTTGCTTGTAGTTCATCTGAGAATGAAAGAAGAAAACTATATATTTTTTTATTTCAACGTTGCATGCAACAAGCCTGAAAGGATCTGATGTTGCTCTTGACTGCTTCACTTTTCATCACAGCAGTGTTTCAAACACCAAAGTCTGTGTTGGAGGGCTCCATGAAGGATCAGC
Organism: Neodrepanis coruscans; assembly: GCA_013400695.1. Taxonomy (NCBI): domain Eukaryota; kingdom Metazoa; phylum Chordata; class Aves; order Passeriformes; family Philepittidae; genus Neodrepanis; species Neodrepanis coruscans. The sequence continues at coordinate 11,304 of VYZS01054578.1, forward strand.
ATAGTTAGGATTGGAGTTATCCACTCTAGGCTGCAGACAGGAAAGACTTTGGCAATTGGATTGAAGTAATGCATCTTCTGAACATAATCCAAAAACAAACAAAGGAACAAAAAGGATTGTTCCATTCCTTTGGCACTTTTTCAGTGATGCTTGTTACTCTGACATGACCTTTCCAGTCATTCATGAGACATTCTAGGAGACAAATTTCTAACGTAGGTAATAAACAGGAGCTTTCCTTCTTATTGCCTAAGTATATATTTCAATATTGCAGAGGCACAGGGCAGGTTTTCTGTTGCAGGGCATTTTTGAGGTTCTTCTACACAATTTTTACACTGAAACACTTCACTGACTTAAGTAATATTGTTACAAAAAGATATTAAGAAGCTCAGGCAAGAAAGGCAAGACACATTTTCTCCTTGGAAGTTGGAAAGTAGACAAGGCAAGGTGGTGTACAAATGCTTTTCCAGATTACATGAGCAGCACAGAAAAGAGTTTTGTACCAGTAGTGTTGATGTGATTTTGGATGGGCAAAGAAGAGGCCTGTGGTGCTTGAGCCAAGAGGTGGGAACATCCTTTTGTGAAGAGATGAGAGCTGGATCACAGCACAAGGGATGTGAAGAGAAAAATGCACCATGGAGCCAGGCAGGCTCATGTTTTATGATGCTCTATCTCTGTCCTGTGTGGGTACCACTGGTTATGTGGGGAGTAGTGTTGGAATAAAATGTGGCCTCATCCAAGTTGCTTACAGATGAGGAACAAGAGCATTGGCCCGCCATGTTGTTTAATCTGTTTAAATTTGTTAATGCAAAATAATGTGAGAATTTAGGAAGAAATCCTGTTCCTTCTGAGTTCTCTCTGCATTGAGGCTGCTGCCTGTATTGTTTCCTTTCTTCTTTTCCCTCTTTCTCTTCTAATATTCATTGGAAATCTGGGATAATGGAGTTTTGCGCTGCTACAGCAAATGCAGCACCTGCCATGTGAAATCTCTCCTTTTCTCTTTGAGTGAAAGCTTTGAGCAACACTTCTCCTAGACTGAGATTAAGGCCTTAGTGCTGCTGTCTGGGCTGGACATTTGATTAATACAGGGTCCTTTTATTGTCACCCTGCCTTTCTGCTCTTCCTCATTAGAAATCAGTGACTCTTCCCCAATTCGTTCATGACACAAAAGAAAGAATGACTAATGATACACACAGATAAAGAAAATATGTAGCACTCATTATTCAGCTAGAAAAATGAGCTATTTTCCCAAGTGGAGAGGGGATTAGGCAGGGGTTGTATTTACCTCCTGGAACTGCTAGTACAGCCCAATGTACATAAGCAGGCATGCACCTACATGCACATACACATAGAATAACTGAGCACAGTTGCTGTTTATACATAATTTTGTTTTGTGTTTATATTTCAATGATGTGGTGGCCTGGAGTTGTGGGTTTTTTTCCCTCAGAAGGTTGGAAATGGTTTTGCTCCTGGAAGCTGCTGTTTCCGTTAGCACTTGACAGCACCCTTGTAAGCAGGGAGAATGTTTATTTGCTGGGGATTATCTAGGCAGGCACTTCGAGGAGGGGTCTGGCCAGAGCACAGTGCTCTGGGGACATAATCCTTCCCGTAAGGAATGACACAGTATACAGAGATAGGAATGGGTATGCTGGTAATTTGCTGTAACCCTTTTAGCACTTATATCCAAGGGGTTTTTCCACTTTTTAGTGATGTAGTCCTTCCAGACACAGAGAGTGTGAATATATGCATCAGTTCACCTGGGGTTAATGTTCCACAAGTGCTTTTCTGCTGCCCTCTCCCTGCTGTCTCCCACCTAAGCTGCTGCATCCAGGGCTGGCATTTGGGGGCTTGCTGCATTTCCCTTATGTGTGAGCACAGGTGCAATAGATATGTAGTGCAAAGCCAAGCCAACCTGCTTACCCTGTGCCAGGGCAGCATCGATGGACTGCTGATGCAAAGAGAGGTGGGAGTTGCTCAGAGAAGAGGCATCTCAGGTCCAGAAGGGGATTTGGCAGGGAGCAGATGCTTTCTTCTGTGATGACAAACAGGTTATGTGCAGTGTTGGTGGGGAGACCAGTGTGGCCAGGGCTTGAATTAGCCTGGGGCATTGATGCTGGAGCTTGGGGCTGCAGTGTTTGGAGCTGGTTAGAGCCTGGCTATAGGGCTATGTGGCAAAGGTGCCTGGAGCAGGGATACCAGGTCCAGCATGGTAGGTGGTGTTACAGAACAGAAGAAGGGAAAGCTCACATTAGATGTTTATAAACCATAATTAGAGTGTAATTAGAGAGTAATGTGCATTAAAGGATACATATATAAATATATTTGCTATAAATGTATCAAATATATGTATCAAATTGATATATATGTAAATGTATTCTAAGTGTAAGGAAAGCTTCAAGATGAGCTTGTTGGTCTTCATGCTTAGCCTTGGTGGTCTTGCACTTTTGTGATTCAAGTATCTGACAGAAGTAAGGATCAAGGTGAGTTCAGGTGAAATGAGCATGGATGAGATAAATGTCCTTGGACAGGTGCTATGTGAGTACTTTCTCAACGAATTATGTTTGTCTGTCCACTGTCTTGGTGTTCTGCCTCCAAAAGGTACTGTATTCACCCCAAATGGTAAGGTGGAAGTGGCCATAACATGCCTTACTTTATCTTTCAGTTGATTCTACTTCTGTTTTTAATGTTTTAGCATAATAAAGCTTTTATTATCACAGCAACTTCCTGAGAAACTTATTCTACTGCTGTATGGATGGACCTGGTTAATAACTCAGTTTCAATGTTATTTTTTTTTAATACATTGTTATGTGGGTACCTGAAACTGGCAACTTTCTTTGGTAGTGGTGCTGCAGATCAAGAGTTAGACCTAAAAAGAAGGTATTTCCATAAGCACTGGTTCACTTTGTTTATAGAGGTATACCTCCAGCACAGAATGAGCTTCATTCTTTCAGCTCTGGCAAATGGGCAGTGACACACTTACTGATGCTGCTGCTGCTGCAATTAATCTCGATTAATCCTGGATTAAATACATTTAAATGGCGGTGAAGGAGAAGTCCATGATTTATTTCAGTTGCTTTTCTCCATGATATTTGCATACTGCAGTATGTAATATGAACAGCTAGATGTAATGATTATTTTCCTCTACACGACACCATAAATCAAGAGAGAGTTTAAAAAATAAATTGCTTTTACTGATATTGCCTTTTCTTGTGAAGAACATAGGGAGATCTTAGATGTGAATGCGTCAAATGAATATATTATTCTATTTATGTTGAGTAAAACGATATATTTTTCTGTTGGGTAATGTATCTCTGAGGCAAATATCATCACCTGAATATAATAAACATTTAGAGACAGCCTTCTTTGTTTACATTTTCATTCCTAGCTCAGTGTTAAAGAAATAGTTATAAAACTGTTCATCAGAGGTTTTGATAAATATTTCTCTGTAGTTGCAGTGTGATTAAGATGCAATAATGGGCTTGAGATAGGCTTGGGGAAAAAAGTACTTAATAACAAAACACTATACTACTAGCTGTTATGTAACATCTGTATTTTTTTCTTCTCTGTACCAATGAGGTGATAAATTAGTGTGTTTTACTGTGCAAACTTTATCCTCTCTCTTAGGTTCAGCTTCTTTTAGATTGACAAGAATGTGAAAATAAGTATGACAAAAATAGGTATAATCACTCAAAATTCTGCATTAAGAGTAAAAGTTGGAATTGAGGACACAGAAGTGCCTTTGGAAAAACAGAACATAAATTTACTCTGTAATCTGTTTGTAACAAGCTCAAATGATGCTAGTTTAAAAAGTGTAAGAGCATTGGAAGGAACTTAGGTGGCAGTGGAAGGATTTGACTTGCCTGCATGCTGGTTTGTGCGTGCGTGTACATCTGCTTGTTTTTCAGACAATTGTGCCAGCGCTGGAACAGTTCTTGTTTGGCACAGCAACACTTCAGTGCACTGAGACTGTGCTGCTTGTTTTATCCCAGCATCTGATGAGATTAAGTATTAGTGCTGCTATTTAATGAACAGTTTGAGGATGTGCATGAGTGTTTGGGGTTGTTTTTCTTTCCTCTGGTTTGTAGCCAACAAAGCCATAGGAATAAACAAAGCCTTCCAGACTGCCTACTATATAGATTAATTTACAGCTGCCAGTTTATATTAGTTGTTCTATTTGTTCTGCTTGGGTGCTTTTTTGAGGAAAGGAGTATTTCTTAGTCAATTGTCTGGCAAAGAGAAAGGAATTCAAGAAATGTGAAGCAAACAAGTTCCCGTTAATTAGGCAAGCTTTTGGCAGCTGAGCTGTTTGCTCCCTTTTCTTATGATATTATATTACATGGAAGGACTGAAGTTCAAGAACAGGATTTCAGTTGACATCTGAACTTTCTTTAATCTCCTCTACTCTGCTTTACTGGTGCTGAAGCTTGGTGAATAGCAGCTGTAACCAAATTTCTTGTCTGGCCCTACTGAAGGTTTTGACAGCAGAGCAGCATACATCTCTTACCTTTGCAGCTCCTACTATGCTGTAGGTTTATCAGGAACCTGTAATGACCTTTGAGTTTTTCCCCCCTATAATTCTCTCTGTCACAGTTTTGCACTGAGTCCTGGCTCTGTGTGCTGACTGCCTGACTGCTGGCTTTTGCTGCTGGAGGTGTCCAAACCAGTGAGCAACACTACACCCCCTGAGAGGTGACTCTGTGCGTTAGGTGGTTATCAGATAAAAAGTTATCTTTCCTGAGGACAGGAAAGAAATATGAGTGAGTTTATCCAAGACCATTATGGTCATGTCTGGATATGGATAATACAGACTGGCTGATGTCTTTGTCTGTCTTCTAAAATAATTGCTTTGGTGGACTCAAGTAGTTCAGGAGGGGATTAGTTGGTTTACTTACAGCAGAATCAAGCACACTGGATGATGCACCCTTCTCCCCCACCTGCAGTGTAGCCAGAGCTCTTTGTTGCCCATATTATTGAGAATGGGATTAAACAGGGCTAAATATAATCTTCAACAATCCTGCACAGAGGGGTTCCTTCTCCCCCTTCCCTCTGCTTGTTGCAGAGTGGGAAATTATGTGGTGTGGGCCTCTGGAAATCAAGAGTAATGTATAAGACATGAGACATCCCAGGAGTTAAGAAGAGACCTTGCACGAAGAGGAGCAACTGCTCTCAGGACCCCACAAGGTCAGGGAAGCCCACTCTCCACCAAGGTGTCCTCGATGACCTGTACCTTCTGAGGCAAGGCAAGGAAATAAAGTCTCTGTAATTCAATTGTAAACCTTTGCAGGTAGCAATTACAGTATCTTGTATGTTTTGATGTAAGTGTTTAATGAGACATATGAGAGATCCTTCTTGCATGTAGGCATGCATATATATATGTGTGTGTGTATATATCTATATATATTTTTATATATAATATATACACACAGGTGTCTGACTGTAGTGATGTGGGTGTTAGCTGTGCGTTGTGCATCTTCATTTGAGACATACTTTCTACTCCTGTTTTGATCTTTATTCTTTTGGAGGTCTTTTAATTGATTTCAGAATACCCATTTAATTAATGTTGTTTATATAACTGTTTCATATCAGATGTTATATGTGTGCTCCATTTAATATGAACTTTATTTGTTGACTGTGTCAAAAGTTACTTGATTTATCCTATGTGAAAGATTCCAAAACCCTGTTTCTAAGATTGTGTGGCAAAATGGAGCTGGTATGGGATTTCTTCAAAGTATACTTTGGCATACAGTGAATACTTAGAGTTGAAAACAGAAAAACAACCCTCCCAAACACACAACAGTTAGTGAACAATAAAAAAGAAATGGTTTATGTTGGTTTTTTGTATTGTAACCAGTCTTTAAGTTTGAAATAATGAATAAAACTATTTAAACACTACTATTTTTCACTGTTGTAATTAAAATATTATTCACTCTAAAAAGAGCTCTGCATAATATAGAAATGTAGTAATCATAATGTATAAAGATATACCAAACAATTCACTGTTTTTCTATTGCTTTTCTTTGTACTGAGTAGACATTTATGAAAATACGGTATCTTTTTGTTTAAAAAATAGAACTGTCAAATTTTGCTATAAAGTTTAGATTTTATTGCAGATTGTTGTGTCTTTATCATCACCAGAGACTCCAAGCTTTCATATTTTTTAAATCACATGTAAAATTAGTTTTGAAAATTAAATCAGTTTCTTCCAATGCCTCACACGTATGCCAGTTGAGTCTACTGCTTCAAAAAATTCTAAGGAATCCTCTTTTTGGACATAAAAGCCCAGGACTTTTGGAGTTGTCTTCAGAAGGTGTAAAGCTGGGTGAAACATGTTTTTTTTAATGTTGCAGTTGTATGAGGTTTTATTCTTTGGGCTAAATGCCAAGACTTCAGCCCAGCTCTGTGGCTGCTTAGCTGACTGGTAATGATTAGACATTCAGAAGAGCTGTTTGCTACACAGCTGGGGTGAATTTACAAGTGTGCTGCTTTGCTCTGGTCACATCTAGTTCCTCTGCTATGGACTGCAGCTCTTCTTCCCTCATAATGAGATGGTCTGGCAGGTACAGGATAATCTTTTATAATACTTTAAAACATTATTTTCTTTCCTGTTTTTAGTACAAACAAAATGATCAATAAAGTGTTTTTTACCTTAATTTGTGAAAAATATATGGACAATTAAATCCTCTTACTGACCTTTTTGCCTGTTGTGAAGTCATTGTTTTTTGTTTATGAAGTCGCTTTCAAAAATTCCCTATGGAAGGAAGTTTTATTTATGCATTGTTTTATCTTACAGCTGAATAAAAAGTCAAATTTCTTCATTACTACATGCCTAGCAGCAATCAGAAAACCTTAGGACTTGAGTAGATGGGAGAGGACTAGAGTATATCTCAGTACCTGGCTTCTTTATTGCATATAGTTTGTGCTGGCTTTGTAGGCATCTAAGATCATTGGTCTTGTTTTGATTGTTATCAGTAAATTAAAAAGTTTGACAAAGAACTGGAAGGATACTTGATTTCCTTCTTTCTCTTTCATTCTGCAAAGACATTAATCTATCACTATCTGTTACAACATCTCAGTCATCAGAGGTTTCATCCTAGTCTGTGTGTGAAAGGGAAATTGCCCTCCTGTGCAGACAAACAGGGACCAGGAATCAGACTATATCTCTGTTACGCTTCCTTAAACGTTTAGTAAGAGTTCTAGAGTAAAATCCTTGACAAATGTTATGGTTGAAGACCTTCCATGTCAAATGGTGGTATGGGTTTCCCAGTTTTCTTTCATGTGCACAAATGACTTCACAAAAATGACTGTTGACTGTATTACAGAAATATGTATTCAGAGCATGCATAATTATTACGACCTTCTAAAGTAATCGATTTCTATAAAAATCCACAAAACTCCACAAAAATACTTAAAATTACTTTTTTTTTTTCTTTTGAATGTTTTCCTTTCAACTCTTGACTTTTTTTTATCTTTGACTTCTCCTGGTGGTTTTATTGGAGCTGATGACAATATTATTTTGAAAAGCAAACCTTTTTATTCATTATTTTCATCATTGCATCTGTTCGTTTTACCGAGATTTGGTGGACTAACCTCAAAATAATGTGCTTACCAGTTACTCTTAAGAGAACAAATAAAGCAGAAAGTATTTGGGACATTTTTGGGTTCGTTTTGCAAATATCCAAGTTGTAGGTATCCAGTTGTGTTACCTGATTTTGAACCTTTTCCCCTTTTTATTCATGCCACAGATGGGAAGCAGGGAGTGTGCTGAGCACGTATGCACACGCAAGCACAGCAGGTGTACTTTCTGATAGACCTGCCTGCCTGTCCAGATGTATCTGTGCATCTGCTCTGAGCTGTATTCTTGTGGGAAGACTGGAAATGGTCAGTAGTGGTAGTACAGTGGGAACCACTACTGAGGCTGAATCCTATATTGGGGGTTCAACATCCAAAAGATAAATGGCACTCATTGACTCCCTGTCGTAGGGTTGAAACTGAAAGTAAAAACTATCTGTGTTCCAGCCGCGCGGGATGGCGACCGGGCGAGGGGGGGAACGCCCCTTGCCCCCCCCACCCCCCGTCGCCGGCTCCTCTGCGCCCTCCGGTCTCGGCGGCGGGACCTGGTCCAGGGCGAGCCTCGGTGCAGCATGGCGGCGGCAGTGCCGGCTCCTTGCTCGTGGTGGCGCGGGAGGGGCCGGTCGCCGGGGTCACCTGGCTGCCGCCACAGTTTTGACCGCACGCGGTCGTGCCA
>VYZS01054578.1:19993-52120 GCA_013400695.1 Neodrepanis coruscans
ATCAGCACTAAACCCCTCCCTGGGCTATCGGGAAAGGGGAGGGAGGGGCGTGCGCGTGGTTTTCTAATTTTTCTTGAGTATTTCTCCTTCAGTCAAAGCCGGGCAGAAGCTTGCGTTGCTAAGGGAGTCCTCAGACCAGCCACGTGCTTCTTCTAATTACCCCGGCGTCTCTCCGGGGGGGGCCCAGAGAGAGACAAGCACTATCTCCAGAGCGTCCTCATCCCAAAACGGGCCCTGGGAAACTTAATTTGTTTGTCTGTTTGCACTTTATTTGTCGGGTTTTGTGTGTGCGCGAAATAAACTGTGATATTTGTGTGTTTTCTTCATTTTGGGGTGTGTTTGTGACTTCTCTCGGAATCTCTTGTCCAAAATCGCTAAATTTGTGGTAAAACCACGACACTCCCCTCCCATACATATATGAAAAGTATGCATTTTAGTTTATATCAGGTGAGCTAAAATAGTTCCTGTATTTGCTAGTATATTTTGAACATGATGATTTAGTGAATGTGAGAAAGTAAACAGGTCATTTTGCAAAGAATTTCAGGTGTTAGTGAAACATCAGGCTATGCAAATTTGGACACTTGACTCTTAAACCAACCTGTCTATGTGGGACTCTCATTAAGTGAATGCAAAGAGAAGTATTTTCTCCAAAGGGATGTTCAGAATCTTTAAATCAGGTGCCTAGTGTAAGTTGCCTTTTGTCTCTGCCTCCATAAGCATGCTCTGCAGTCAGTGAAGAGAATGGCTGTGGGATGCCTATGGATATGCTTCCTCAGTCTCTTGTCTGTCCCACAGGGTGGTGGTTTGCGTTGCAGTATAGCGGTGAGGGAGAGAGGTGGGACAATGCAGACATCAGATTCTTCTTGTAGGAAAATTTAACAACCTGCTCCTTTGTTTGAATTAATTCCTATACATGATGGTCCTAAAACTCCCTGTATTCTGTCCTGAGACAGCTAAGTAAGTGACATTTCATAAGCTAGCCATTCTGTTATCTAAAGAGCTCTTCTCTTTTCATGTGGAGGGCACCTCATTCCCACGGTCATACTGCTCCAGACCCCTTTGTTCATCTTTGCCTCTCTTTTTGCCCTTTTTGGTTGGAGGGGCATAAATCTCGTAGAAACATCTAGCTAAAATGTCAGGGTACTTAATGAAATAGTGACACAGCTACTTATGTTCATCATGAAGCATTTAAACAGAGAACAATAAACTATGCCAGTAAATTCATAAATATAATGGTATGTTTTCCTGCAAAAAATGTAACAGTTGGCTGGTGTCTGTGCATTGTAGACTGTTACAGTATCTGGTTTTAATGTGTGCCTTACAGTGACTGGGCAGTTAGCTGAATTAACATTCCTTTGGCAGCCATAACTTTAAAATTACTAACTTCTCTGTGTTTAAATTTCTCCTCTACTACTTCTCCCCTTTCTCATTTTATTTTCTTCTGAAAAACAGTAAAGAAACTAGTACAAGAAAGGAAAGGAAGATATAATGGAGAAATGCTATAATTCAGTTAACACATATTTGAATTAAGAAGAACTGTTCTTTTTAAAATTTGTCTTTTGGAGTTGCATTGCAGGCTGGCAATTCACTTCTAAGAACCTACATAGACTTTAATAACAGACATTATACCTAGCAGAAAGAATTCTTCAGCCAGCTGTGTTACAGATTGAGAAGATCCACAGATTAAATGTTCCAAGATTCAAAAGAATATCCTAAAGATCTAAATCCATTTGTAACATGAGCAATAACAAGCCTTACATTTCTCTGGGTATCAGGAGTTGGAGTGAAATCCATACCCAGTAAAAGTTAACAGCAAGTTCCCTGTGATATAGGAGGGTGAAGGGTGAATTTTCTATTTAAGATTTTGCACATGTAAGATTAGATATACTCAAAGTGGCATGAGGAATGGCTTTTCTGCTTTAAAGATACTGAATGATGCAAAAATGAACAGTGGTTAAAAGGTACTAGGAAGCCCATAGTCTGCCGATGGGGGCTCAGGGCTATGATTACAGTTCAGAAAACAGCCTAGAAACAGTTTCTATCTCTTTCTGGAGGGAGACAGAAACCACGACGTAGCAAAGTACTTTCTTTAATGGACGGCCAGTTTGTTGTTATTTTGGGGTTCACACCATCTAAACAGAGGTATGTGAAAATTACGAGTGAGCTCCCTTTGTGGTCAGTGGAAGGAGCCAGAAAGAACCTGAGATACTTATCCTGTGACTACATTAGAACTCTTTCTCTTTCTCTGTTGACTGTAAAAGGAAATAAGCTGGTCTGAACAAAATCTTTTGTAAGGTTTGTTATAAGGTGAGGTGTATCCAGAATAGTGACTATTGCAAGGCTTTGAGAGGGACATTTATATCCAGTCATTAACTTCCAGTTAAGAGAAAAAAAATTGAAGGAATGACTAATGTATTGCCTGTAAATAGTGTAAAATAGGAATATAATGAGTGGGAGGAGCAGAAAACTGCAAAGAATTAGCTGAAGTCTCAGAGGTTTTTGTCTTTTCCCTTCCCCCTTGCACCTGGGTGGATCAATAGAAAGGGAGAGCAGTTGTGTTGTGGCTTTTTTGCCCATCACTGTGTGCTGTTAGTTTGACACATGCAATTTACTTGGAAAAGCTTAAGTAGCCTTAATAACAGAAAGTCCCAGCAGAGCTGACACTAATGGTCTCCCCCGTTGTCAGTCTCAACAGAGAGATTAAGAATTGAATGAACAAAGAGACCCAATTACCATCTGCCCCCTCTGGATGTTGCCTCATGAAAACAGGTATGAGCTATGACAGTGGGTCTTTGGGCAGACTCTGTCTCTCCGCTGTGCCCTGGTGGGAGAGGGGGTTTTACTGTGCTCTCAAATCAGTGCCATTACTGTGGGCTGCTGCAATATCACACAGTCCAGATTTTTACACAAATAGTGAAGTCCAGTCATCTTGAAAGAAATTCAGTATTTTGATAATGCCCTGATAATGCACATTTTTGAATATTCTTCAGACACTAACCTTCTGATACACAATGTTAAACCCAGCCTGTCTAGATCTACCATTTTTTCTATCCAGTTTTGCACAGGCAAATTGTCTTTTCTCAGACGAAGCTCTCAGTGAGGTGTAACAGTGCAGCTCTCTGGGGTGCGCAGCCAGAGATGGACGTGTCCTCAATGCATTGGATCGAACTTGCAAAAATGTCTCAAAGAAAATAGAACATCTGTTTCTGCTTTTGTCCGGAGCTTGGAGAGACTTAGTTAATAATATAAGCACTGTCTGTGAATGGCTAACACTTCCCTTCATGAGTGCTGTTCCTCAAATATATCATAAAGTACACTGCCAGCTCTCTTTTGCCTCCCTTCTCTAGGACAGGTTTATAGAATCAATCCAATGTCCAGCTGAAAAAAATTGCTGCTGCATGTGCTATATACTTTGTGTCTGTTTTTTATGACCATGTGTGGAAGGCCTTAATTGCAACTTACTTCTCAGTGAGACTGTTTGGCTTTTTTTTCATGAGCATTGCTCATTTTCTGTTTCTCTAGCATGGCAGACCAAAGATTTGTCACTATTAGGAAGTAAAACAAATGTGTTTCAAGAGAGGTCTAGGTTGGTTAACCAGTATAGGATTTGATCAGTGATGATGATTGTGAAAAGCAGGTCACAGTTCAGGTCTCAGTGTTGAGGAAAAACAGATCACCTTTCAGTGAATATCTTATTTTCTAAGATAAGACAATCAGATGTTAAACCAAAACTGTGTTTCCTGGATTTAGAATATTGAAATCTAAGTAATAGTTACAGCATTGGTATCAACATTGTCTAGCCTTATCCGTCTTCTTTTTATAACTCATTGTATTTTCCATCATCACTTGCAATACTTTGTTATATACACCAGGTGAATGGTGGTGCTCAGCATATTTGTATTTCAAAGGTAGTGGAATAGATGCTTTGTCTTTTATTAACATAACGTAAATATATGAACATATTTAATTGATGGTTCTATAGAGGAACAGTTGCTCTTCTCCAATATAGTAACTAATAGTAATGCTGCTAAAATATATTTAATATGAATGAAAAATAATTTTTTTTGGCTAAAAACAGGTTTGTATAGGTTTATACCTTTTTTTCCTACCTAAAGAAAATTAGAAATACCTCTTCCTAAATGGACTGGAGCACATTTTAGGAAGTACCTGTTTCTTACATCATGTGCGCTAAGCAAATATGACAGTTTATAAGAATGTAATAATTCAGTATATTTACTCTTCAGTCCCAGTGAGGTTTTGGCAGCATGGGCTTGCCCTTGGGAGGTTCCCTTTTTCTCTCTCCAGTTCTCTCTCTGTGTAGGAACTCAGCAATTGTTTTGAAGAGAATACTGGCAAAAGAAGCTTTTTCATTCCTTGCACTCCACTCTTCTTCTTAAAAGCCTTTTGTTCTTCAGCAAAGCAGAAATTCTTTGCCTGGCCTCTTTTGCTAATCCCTCCACTAGTCCTGTTGATCATGTACCATCTCAAACCATTTAGCTGCTTTTTCACATCTTCTGTTAGTATCCACCCTCACCTCTCTTTTTTCTAGCAATATAAGCTCATTTGAGCCTCTTCTAGCTTGGTAAAAGGCCCAGGCCATCACTAGTTACATTTGCACTTCTAGATACCTTCTGCAATTCTCTTCTTCCCCTCATTGCTCAACCTGTTGTCAGTAGTTGTTGGTGGATTAATAGTTGTCTAATGCAGGAATGCCTTTTCCAGCCCAGCTTTGTACATTTCGTTCTGGGCAGCATCTTGCTCATCAAAGGTTGCAATGTGCATTGCTTCCTCAGCCTCACATCAGCTGTTACCTCTGCAGTCCCCAGTGGTGTTCTTGAAATCCTGCCCATGCTCTTGTTCTCTGATTGTGTCCTCTTCAGGTTCCTCTGCCAGCGATTTGCTTGGAGGATCTTCCCTTGACCAGCCTTTTGGTAGTTGTTCTCTGAGGTTGTACCCTTGGTCGTTTGTCTTTGTTTTCTGTGCCTTGTGTCTGAGATTACTTTGAGATAAACATCAGCTCAACTCCTTTGTCTATGCTGAAGACTTCTCGGTGTTGGTGTGTGCCAAACATCTTCTGTATGGGCCAGAAATCCCTGCCTTTCTTTCCAGCATAATCTTGTGGACATTAAAATGCTAGCTGACATGTTTTAATCCCATAACCTCTGATTTTTTTTTTTTTCATTTTTCAAACTGTCACCAGCAATTACATATTTTTGATCATTTGGACAACACTGTCATCTTTCTTGCCACTCAGATTAAGAAACTTTAATTCATATGATAAGAATTATAGAATGGTTTCAGTTGGAAGGGACCTTAAAGGTCATGCAGCCCAACCTTTTATGGCAGGGACACCTTCCACTAGATCAGATTGCTCAAGGCCCCATCCAGCCTGGTCTTGAACACTTCCAGGGATGGGGCAGCCACAACTACTCTAAGCAACCTGTTCCAGTGTCTCACCACCCTCATAATAAGACTTTCTTCCTAATATCTAATCTAAACCTGCCCTCTTTCAGTTTGAAGCTATTCCCCTTTGTGCTATCACCATATATGCCCTTGCAAAAAGTCCCTCTCCAGCCTTCTTGTAGGCCCTGTTTAGGTTCTGGAAGGGTAGTTCAGGGTTCCTCTAGGTGATTGCAACAACACTGTACTTAAAACTTGTCAAATTCTTCTGCATCCATCTCTTTTGTATACTTCTGTACTGTAAAAACTAAGTCCAGAATTTATGTCATATAATTTCTGCATCTGTAACTGAAGTATGGTGTTGGTAACATGGTTTTTCCCTGCTGCTGCTCTGGAGGAGCCTTTGGTGATTTTTCTTCTTTCATTCATTTTTAAGATCTTGACTGCATCCCTTGCTGATTCAGGATGTTGCCTTCAGTTCCCTCCTTGGCCTGTTTTGACACAAACCCTTGTGCCTAAGGAAAATCTAATCAAAACTAATCAAAATTAACTTGAATTAGTCTTAATTTGGTTTACAGCACTGATGTTTCTGGTTTGTTTTTGTTTGTTTTTTTTTAAACGAACCTTCTATCTATGCTGTTGTAACAGCACATAACCTGTGGAACTTGTACTACCTCCAAGACATTTTGGGAACCTGTTTTCAGAGTACTTCTTTTATTCCTAAATAGAGGTAGTATATAGGTTCATTCACACTGTAAGAAGTAATTAGATGAGCTCTGGAGATCTCTCTCCAATATCCATTTCTGTGATTCTAACTTTATGTCTTTTTCCACATCATCTTGAACATGGCTATTAATAGTCCACCTTTAGTTTAGGTACAATTTATTTATGTAGGTCTTTATATTTCAATTGTTTAATTAAAATGAAACAGAAAGATGTATTTGCTGTCATAGACAACATAGTCAGCAAAGCAATACCAAAAGGTCAAGTCACAGNTTCTGCATCCATCTCTTTTGTATACTTCTGTACTGTAAAAACTAAGTCCAGAATTTATGTCATATAATTTCTGCATCTGTAACTGAAGTATGGTGTTGGTAACATGGTTTTTCCCTGCTGCTGCTCTGGAGGAGCCTTTGGTGATTTTTCTTCTTTCATTCATTTTTAAGATCTTGACTGCATCCCTTGCTGATTCAGGATGTTGCCTTCAGTTCCCTCCTTGGCCTGTTTTGACACAAACCCTTGTGCCTAAGGAAAATCTAATCAAAACTAATCAAAATTAACTTGAATTAGTCTTAATTTGGTTTACAGCACTGATGTTTCTGGTTTGTTTTTGTTTGTTTTTTTTTAAACGAACCTTCTATCTATGCTGTTGTAACAGCACATAACCTGTGGAACTTGTACTACCTCCAAGACATTTTGGGAACCTGTTTTCAGAGTACTTCTTTTATTCCTAAATAGAGGTAGTATATAGGTTCATTCACACTGTAAGAAGTAATTAGATGAGCTCTGGAGATCTCTCTCCAATATCCATTTCTGTGATTCTAACTTTATGTCTTTTTCCACATCATCTTGAACATGGCTATTAATAGTCCACCTTTAGTTTAGGTACAATTTATTTATGTAGGTCTTTATATTTCAATTGTTTAATTAAAATGAAACAGAAAGATGTATTTGCTGTCATAGACAACATAGTCAGCAAAGCAATACCAAAAGGTCAAGTCACAGACATAATGAGTATTTAGTTTTCCAATGCCTTTATGTATAATCAGATGGTTTTTTGTACATATCTGCTGATCTGAATGCATTAGGATAAAGGATAGGAAAAGCAGCTAAATTATGTGGAGATTTTAATTAGTAGGAAAGAGGGATGGTAAGGTCTTCCAAGAGCATTTTCTAATTGAAGTCACTGAACTGGCATTTCAGCAATGATTTCTGCTTCAGAGATCAAAAGAGATTATTTATCCTTAGCAGTTTTCAGCTCTCAAAAGTTCATGCAGGCCAAATGACTTCCATCAATTGGGAAGACTGTTGTGAACTTGACCTTTTGCTGATTTTGTTGATTTGTCACGTGATTTCTGGGAAGATACAAAAAGATCTGTCACATTTTCCTTGTTCTTACAAAGCAGTGAGAGATGCACAATTTTATTTTCAGAGATCACTTAGTGGGAACAAAACTGGAGAGCCATGGTTGGAACTTGTTTGTAATGGGAAGAGGGTGTGTAAACCTCAGGAGGAAATATCTGGATTTGCCCAAGTATATGCAGACAGCTGAATGCTGCAAAAAGCACTGGTATTAAATTTCTGTATTTCTGCTTTGACACTCCACTTATGATTTGTTTCTCCTCACCCAGGAGCAGTGTACTGTACTATGGTACAGAGAGTCACCATTGCCTTCAGTGCTGGGAAAAACTGAAGCTGGAATCCCTGTTGTCCTTCAGCAGAGGCTGCCTTGCAAGACACAACTGTAAAATGTTCATCAGGAAAAACTGAATGGTAGGTCCCTAAGAGTGAGAAATAACAAAAAAAACCTTTTGAAATTTTTTTGTCTAAAGTATTTAAAAATAATGGTATGCAGATTTGCATTTAGAAATGCATTCCAATTCCTGGGTAACTAGGGATTGTGAAGAGCTTGGAGTTTTACCTGTGGAGCTGGGTTATGATATTTATGTCCTCTGGTGTATGTAGTTCCTTGCCTGTTTCAACACCTTTGTTGAAATGCATTTCTAAATGACCAGTGGCTCAAGGAGAAACGTCCTATTGAAAAGGGATTCCCCTAAGCAAGAGGCTGGCTTTTAAGACAGAAGGAAAAAGATTACCTGGGAGGAGCTAGCTCCTGGGGCTGATATGAAGGCTGCATGGGAAAATACCTGGACAGATGTATCAGGAAAAGGGATGTTCTGTTATGTGAGCCATGTACGCCTCAAACAGGGGAGCCAGGTGGGAATCGGAAGGACAGTGTCCTGTTTTGACTTCTCCAGGACACAGGTGGACAACATCTGTTTCAAATGTCAGAGACTGGAAACATCTTTAGGATGCTTGCTGTTTTCTCAGCCATTTTCAGTTGTCTTTTGAATAGTGAATGGTTGTGTTTAGAAATCCACTGCAAAGCACAATCTTAGTGCATTATTTGAATAAAGTATGTATTTGATGTCATATAACGTAATTGTTCCTGATGTGGCTGTGCACAGCATGTTGCAGTAGTGTGTTGTGCACCTGCTAAAATAAGGTTTGTGATGATGATTGAGTCCTTCAAGAGAAAGTCAGAGACTGACCCCATTGGAAATTCTGTCCTTTGCACAAGGAAGGGCTTTCCATGCACTGAAATGTTTCACTGTTTCTGGGAAATAAGATGTTCTCCATGCTGGTGGATGAGCTGGTCTTGTGGAGTCATCACCAGAAGCAGCTTAAAGCTGAAGTCCATGCAGAAGACAAGTCATTACTGACATTTGCTGATACTTTCTGCACCAGTTGATTTTTGCATTTCTTTTCTAATCTGCATGGTTTAATTCTAAATAAATCACAGTGATTTACCATTTACAGGGGATGTCGTGGTGAAGTCAGGCAGGTAAAAGTCCAATAGCAAATTGTGGGAAGCAGAGTTTTTCTTATAGATACTGTGGATAGGATTCATTTAATCTAACTTTTGATGTTTATAGTGCAGTGTCTGAGATGATACTTAGTGAGGTAAAGAATTTTAGAGTGTCATTTATCTGACAGTTGAAATGTACTTTAGAATGATATGGACCATGTCTTTTGTTGACTGTAAAGGGAGCCTAGATGAGTAAGTCAGTTCACAAATGGGGTGTCTGGACAGAAAGGACCTGTAAACAATGTGGGAGGGTGGAGTGAGGAGAGGAGGTGCAGGAACTTCAGAAGGAGAAGAAATCCATGGGAATATGGCCTCACTGAGTCCAAAATTAAGAGAATTAAATTTTTCTGAGTGCCAAGCACTACACTGGAAGAATGGATCTCTGCTTCTATAAGGCAGGGAATGACTGATTAGGCTGCAGAAATGGGTCTGCAAGTTTGAAGTGGGCTGGGAAGTGAATTTGATCTGTCTGATGCAGTTGCAAGAAAGGCAAACCTGGCTCTGGGGCTCTGGGCTGGAGAAATTGAGCTATGGAGATCAGAGGGAATTATTGACTGAGTGGTTGTCATGACCTGAAGGGTTAACTGGCTGACAGGAGGAAGGAGATTATGACCGTGGGGGTTTTCAGGGATTCTGTAATACAGAAATGGACCCAGGGGAAGACCAATAAAGTAAAAAGCAGAGTCTCATGTCAAAGATCATCCTTGTCAGGAAGTTGGGAGTCAGGCAGACATCCTTGGTGACCAAGAGTTTGTTTAGAAGATCTTGTATAAAGTTTGTGCAGGAAGCACAACCTATTGAGGAAAACTACATGCGGCACAGGAAATTCTCAGAGGAAAAAGCTCCAATTTGAATAAAAATTAAATCCTTTCTATAGAACAGACATAAGAGTGTATAGAACACACTCCTTCTAGCAGCCAATAGGTGCTGTTAATTTCTGTTTTTCACCTGGGAGAACCAGTAGATGATTTCACATCTGTCAGTCAAATTTTTGTTTTCCGGAGTGTTTTCCTGTTCTTGCGGTTAAAACAGCCAATGGCAGTTATTGAACCTTATTTTCTCAAGATTACTTTTTTCCAGACTATTTTTCACCTTTTCAGATGATAAGTTGTTGTTACAGTTGCTTGTTTTTGTGCTTATCAATGGTATCTCAGGATGCCCCTGGTTTGTGTATACCCAGCCGTGCTTCAAAGATGCTAACAGCACCTCTCAAGGATGCTGCTGGTTCCCAGGCTCAGCAGGTATTTTCTCTGTCAGTATTTTAGCAGACAACTTCTGCTCAGTATTTTTCTCCTTTAACCAGGTTGCCTTTAGGGCTGATCACATCAAGAGTCCTCTGTAAATACTCTCCATGGTTTTGAGTACCAAGCCTCAGAAGAACTACAGCAGGGGATGAACAAGCAGAGTGCTGGAATAAGGGATCTAGAGGGGAGTATCAAAAATACTTCCATGTTTTTTATCTAGAATAGAAAGCAATGAAGGAAATGAAAAAAGGGGAGACAGGGATCCCCATCTATGGGCAGTTATCTTCATTATGTTTGTTGATACAATAGAAAAATATTAGGGATAAAAAGAATAGGATAAAATGGCTTATTTTGTGGGAAAAATAAGAAAGTGTAGTAATTGTCTAGGGTACAAAACTGACAGTATTGAAATGTCTGGCTATTGCCCTAAGTTCTGTGCCATCGTATGCCTTCATGCGTAAGAAATGACATAATAGTCCAGTGTGTTTGCTGAGACTGCTGACAAATTTATTGTTTAATATGTGTTGCAATTTTTTTTGTCACTTTTGAACATCTTTGAGCTAGAATTGGAGTAGAGACCTTCTGTGGGTGTGGTGTAGGGTCCTGCACAGCTATGAAACAGCAGCTTTGGTATCTGAATTAATGTGGCACAGAATTGAACCTGTTGTCTGAAGAAAATAGCTTTGTTCCCTTCAGCCACTCATGTGTAACCCAAAATACTGAGCACCATAAGAAGTGTGCAGCAGGAAGGCTTTGTACACAATATCAGAGAATCTTTTCTGTCTTGAAAAGGCCCTAAACTCCTAAAACCATATTTTTTCAGCAGACTTTGTAGTCACTAAGGCTAGGCTTTCTCCTTTCTAGGATCTCCTCAGAGATGCTTTGAAGTTGCTTCCCAGTATTTAGAGACCATTTTCAGGGCTCTTCCAAAGTCTGCTGAGGTCAGAGGGAGCCCTCTGGCAGACTCAGCAAGTTTGGGTCCTTTGCTAAAGTGGTTCTCTGTGTGAATCAGGTGCAGTTAGTTTTTGCCCATCAATAATGTTTTTGACTTGGGAATTGCAGCCAGCTTCTCAACAGCAGTGCTGATCCACCAGCGTGGGTTTAGGGAATGAGAATTAATGTCCCACATGTGCTGACTAGTGGGGCGATACCATGCGTCAGAATGTGACGACCATATTTGGTTCCCTGCTGTGCACCGTTTCTCTCACCTGTTTTTCAGGGCGTGCCAGATCCCTGGATATTTGTGCTTCCTCTTGCAGTTGCAATACCCTATGATGGGATGCAGCTGGAAAAATCACATTCTCTTAATGGTAACAGTGTGTACCATAACAGGGACACACACCTCTCCATGGGTTACAGTGGACATACTCAGTATTTCCACCTGTGTTTGTCTGAATACATCTCTCTCCCACCCTGGCCACTCCATCCCTAGGATTTCATCCACTGACTTTCAGCATCATTAAGCTTTTAATTGACACACTGCCTGCCAGACTCTTGCTGTCATGCCAGATATCTAGCAGTATTGAGGAATATTGTGCTAATACTCTAACACCTCGGGTACTCATGCCATGTCTGTGATTCAGTGCCGCACTGGGCGGCACTGCTCCAGCTGCCTCACTGCATCTCCAAGTGCTCTTCCAAGACATCAGCTGTTATGGTACAGGAGGGACTGTGTCATTGCTGCTGGCAGCTACTAAGTCATGATTTTCTTGAAGAGGAAGAACATCTCCAGTGCTCTTTTGCCAGCTAGAAAATATTTTGAAGCTGGTGAATGTCTTTACTTCTCTGCTCTGTCAGCCAGAGCATTTCCTGATCACTGCCTGGTTGAACACCTTTAATAATGTTTGTAAAATATAGTATCTAGCTCTAACAGAAGTTTGTGCCCTGGTGCTGGTTGGCATTAGATTATTGTAGTGGTGGGCTTTGCCTTGGAAAAAAAATCTGTAAGTGTAGGAATTACTTTCTTCTTGAAGTTTTCTAGTGTGTCTTTTGCAATATTAACCTGAGTTACTATTGTGTGCTGACTAGGAGAGTGTAGGGTTTCTTTTGCTAGCAGGGAAGAGGGTTCAGATCATAGATGAGGAGGAAGAGACCTCTGCACCACCACTCTGACATAGGAGCAGTGGGGTCCCCAAACTGAATGACAGATTCAGTCCATGCTCTATGTAATTTGAACCCTGGCAGTGGAGGACATACCTTGGGTGTAAGAAAGGAGGTAAGAGCAGCTGAGAAGGAAGGAAAAGATTATGGTGCTTTCTGCTCCCAGTGAGGTGCTGCAGTCAGCTTGGCATTTTAATTGATTGGCAGGTGGCTCCTGCACAGAAGATGATGGTGAGGAACAGTTCTCCCATCCAGAAGCCCCACTGTGTGCAAGCATAACATAAACCCCCACTCTCCCATGAGCACAGTGTCTGCTTCGTTCCCAAGCTTGGGGTCCAACACTTCTGTTAAACAGCAGTCAGCTGGAAAGATCTCCTAACTGGTTTTATGCAAATGGGATCGAGATATCCCAGGCATGTGTGTTTGCACACAGGCACTGTCCCCTATCGAACAATAGATACTGTTTTGTCATGTAAATAGCACTCAACTGACAGGGTTTGCTGAGGGTTGAGCTCACTTATCCTGAATGGTTTTGACATGTGTGTGTATGCAGGTGTTGAAAGAGAGGGCGGGGAGAGTAATAAAGCTGTGAAACTTAGATGAGATAAACCAAATAACCCCCCTAAATCATGTTATATAGAAAGTGTTAAGTATATAGCCTGTGTGTTGGACAGGGTGGTTAGGGCTATGTGGCAAAGAGGCAAGTATGAGGGAAAGAAAACTAGGTTTTTTTTGTACAAAGGAGGTTAGTGATGTCTAACCCATGACTTGAGACTGCCTCTGATCTTCATCATTGGTGTCCATGTGTCCATGTCTCTCTCCAGGAGTATTCTGCTCGGCAGGTGCAACTCTGGAGGTTGGTTTTGGTGATAACAGGGCATTGACCAAGAGCTGCCAGGCAGCTGAGGATTTACATTCAGCGAAGCCGACAGTGGAGGTCAGGCAACAAAGCAGTTGGGGAAGCTGTGGTCGCTGTCTCCCCATGTTCGTCGCCCAGTGGGGTTGGCTGTTGGTCTGGCTGCAGGCGGCCACCTGTGGTGGAGCAGTGACATCAATCAGTCTGGTCTGGTTGTGGTGGGAAGTGTGATGAGCAACTGTCATGCAGATATTCCCTGGAAGGCTACTAAATAGTCATTGTTGAAGTAATTAATAGCAACAAGTGAAGGGAAAAAAATGTTTTCAGATGCCCCAGACAGTGGTGATACTTAGGGTGATGAATCATGCAACTGTTTGTATGAAAACTGAATAATTTTACTTGCAGCAATAAAATATATAATGAAAACAATAATTAAAAAACCCCACAAAACCAGAGACCAACATACAATCTACCAAATGTCTATGTAGGTGTCCAGTTCAAAATGTTAATTGGTATAAAGCCTACCTCCAAAATACTATAGATAATGTTGTAAAGAAAAGTATGATTCCGAAATATATTGCTCTTGACCTGGTAGGGGGCTTGGCTTCTTTCTAGATATAGCTGCTGCTGGTATAGTTTTCACAATGACACGTTTGACTGGTTATTAACTGTCTTTTGGGGCAGGAAGGGGTGAGAGGCAGTGTCCTCTCTTTAGCAATATATGTAGCTATTTTTCCTGAGTAGTTTATACTAGATCCATGGTGGAACTAGAGAAAAATCACTAAAAGGGAAGCGGTGCCACAGGTCTTGGACAAACCCTCTTAAAGTCAGAAATGGCAGATATATCAGTGTCCTGCAGTAAATGATAAATGAGTTCCAGGAAACTCACTCTTTCTAATGCAATAATCCACTCTGCTAAAAAATGCTGCTATTCTAAAGTGAACACAATCTTTGTATTTACATCACATTTTATGTATGACAAACTGCCTTGCAAAGAGGCTGGGCAAGAAAAAGAGCATTTTATAGATTTTATTATATTGCTATGTACTAATAAAAAAAGAAACTATGTTTTCTATGTGAGCTGAGCAAAGAGATGGGCTGTATTTAGACATAGGAATTTTTCTTAGAAAGACTCTTTTACTATTATAAAATAGTAGCCATTATGTACTCTCCTGTAACTAAATGATCTGTCTTCATATCTTAATACTGGAGTATTCTAAAATAATTTATTTTATTCTGTTGTTTATGTTGCATAAGATGAAGCTATCAGGTGTGGAGAGCTTTTCCTGGACTACAGGCTCCCCAGGGAAGTGGTCACAGCACAAAGCCTACCAGAATTCAAGAAGCAGGGCGATATTCTGACAATATTCCCAGATACATTGTGTGATTTTTGGGGCTGTCCTTTGAAGGGCCAGGAGTTGGACTGAATGATACTTGTAGACCTCTTCCAATTCAGGGTATTCTATGATTCTATGAATCTATTCAGTGTAATTTTGGTGATAAACTAGAAAAAGGAATTTGGGATCCCTCGCGGAAAGCTGCAGTTATTTTTTCTTTTTTTTCTCCTTTCATCTTGTACCTTGGTACACACAGAAACTTTTTGTTAGCTATGTAAGCATTCTTTTATTCAAATACTAATCTAACTTGGTGATTGTACTGAGTGTGACCTGTGCTCTGGCATTGTATCTTCTCCATTTAGCGCAGCAGGCTTCATAAATTTGATTAGCTCATAGCTCTTAAATCTTTCATAGTTTTGGCTTTTTTTCTCTTCCCTCAGAGAGGAAGGTGGTGTTTTTAACCCTTTGCATGAATTTAAGAGAGTCTATTGCCTAGCCTTTCAGTATCTATGATGTTTGATATGTCCTGGACTGTCCTTTGGCTTTCAAAAATCATCATTCTTGTGCTTTTTTTTGTTACTGATATGTATGTGATACGGCTGCTGGAGCAGTCTGGCAGCAGTTTGGAGGGGAGGGAGGGGGAAGGTGCACAGAGTGTTTTTCGCCCGCTCTGCCAGTTGCATGGGAGAGAGGACAGAGCTGTGAGCTTTACAACCCTGCTGCTGAGCAGCCGACTGCCCACCCACAGGGTGCTGTGCTATCCAGACAGACATCTCCTAGGGCATCTGTAGGGCAGTGTGACTCATTGAGCCGAGAGCATAATCTGTGGGGATGCAGCTGGACCTCAGCGCCTGGGGACAGTGCCTCGCTGCTGCCAATCAGGAATACTAATCCATGGTCAACCTGTCCTTTTTCACACTCTACCGATGGGGTGAACACATTATCCTCAGGGATGAGCAGGTTATCCTTAGAAGGGATTGCCCCACAGCAGAGCAACTGAACCTGTGGACATCACATCTGGCCAGTTTCCCTGGAGAGGCTCAGGAAGGTTGTAGGTGTTGCTTTCCCAGCCTGCCCCAGGTAAGTATCTGATCTTAAACAAAGAAACACAAAGATGGCTTTTTCTTATTTAAAAATGCATTAAATATTTGTTGTTGTTATTCTGAAGGCAGAAGGTTTGAAGGCTCTGTGCCTCCCCTGAGCTTCTGGATCTGGGGAGTGATAATGAGAGATTTACTTCTGGGCAGCAGGTGCTGGCAGCAGGGATGTGATGCATTGCCTGTAATCATGTTGTGGCATTCTTTTTTCACCATCTGGGTGTGAAAGGGGCAGTCAGGCTTTTAACTGTAGTCCTCAGGCATCTGGTAACTTCCTCCTGCTTCTGTGGGTGTAGATATGGTCAAGGAAAGATGCTCCATGTGTCTGAAGCATGTAGAGAGTTAAAGCTGGTGGGGAGCAATGCCACTGCCAGTGTAGCCACTGTGCTAGGGAAAGGTCCCATGGGAGGGGAATGAGAAAGTTGTTCCCACTCCCATTGGTTACCCATCATCTTTTCCTACCAGCTCAGAAGAAAAGGAAAGTTGCTCTTTCAGTTGTCTGGACTTCCTATCTTAATCGGATGCCCTTTTCTCAATTGTAAATAATCCCAGCTGAGGAGATGTAAAGCAGATGTCATAGGGAACATGACCTGTTGTAGGAGCAGAAGCCAGGCTTGTGCCATGACTGCCCTCTGGAAATGCAGGCTGACAACTGATGGAAACTCGGACAAAGGGGGAGATAGCCGTAAAAGACTGATACTTGAATCAACACTTTGCTATGCTTTTTTTGTGTGATCCAAGTGGTGGAAAAGGCAAGAAGGCAAACTACATGATAACAGCATGTTGTCACAGTCCCTCACTGTAGCATGGCAGGGCATGGCAGGATGAGGAGGCTCATGATCCCCAGGGGGAATGTGCTGCGGTGATCGGAAGAAAGCGAGAGAGGGAGAAAACTAAACTAGGGAGTTCAATTTCCAGCATTTACCTTGCAGAGATATGTATTTTCACTGACAGCCCTAACTGTCCCCTGTTGTGTGTCACTGTAAATTAAATACTTAAGGAGGTGTTTTGGGTTTTCTGTGGCCAGGTTTTAGTAGTGGCGGGGCAAGGGGGTGGGGGCTATAGGGGAGGCTTCCTAGAGAAGCTGCTGGAAGCTTCCCCCATGTCTGGCAGAGCCAATTCCAGGCAGCTCCAGGCCGGACCCACCGCTGCCCAAGGCCAGGACAATCAGGAGTAATAGTAACACCTTTGTGATAACATATTTAAGAGGAGAGAAAAAAGTTAGGATTAGAGGAAGATGGCCACAAGAGAAGAACAGAGTGAGAACATGTGAACAACAATGCAGACACCAAGGTCAGTGCAGAAGGAGGGGGAGGAGGTGCTCCAGGCACCAGAGCTGAGGTTCCCCTGCAGCCCATGGTGAAGACCATGGTGGAGCAGCTGTGCCCCTGCAGCCCATAGAAGAGATTCACCAGGGGTGCAGAAATTCACCTGCAGCCCATGGAGGAGCCCACGCTGGAGCAGGTGGATGCTGGAAGGAGGCTGTGACCTGTGGGAGGTCCATGTTGGAGCAGGGTCTTGGAAGGGACCTGTAGCCCATGGGGAGAGGAGCCAACACTCAAGCAGGATTTTCCTGGTAGGACTTGTGGCCTGTGGGAGACCCACACTGGAGCAGCCTGTGCCTGAAGGACTGCAACCTGTGGAAAAGTGACACATGCGACAGCAGTGTCTGAAGAACTGTTTTCCATGGGATGAACTCACACTGGAGCAGTTCATGAAGGACTGTGTCCAGTGGGAGGGACTCAGGGGAAGGACTCCTCACTCTGAGCAGCAGCAGAAACAACAACTCACCTCATTCCCTGTCTCCCTGCAACACCAGGAGGGAGGAGGTATAACTTGGAAGGAGGGGGTGTGAGGGGAAGGTGTCTTGAAGATTTATTCTTAAGCTCTGATCCTGTTAGTAATAAATTCAATTAATATCCCCACTTGGGATTTGTTTTGCCCATGACAGTGATCAGTAGGGGATCTCTCATGAAACCTTTTGTTATATTTTCTCTCCTCTGCCCATTTGCAGTGGGGAGTGAGGAAATGGCTTTAGTGGATCCCTGGCATCCAGCCAAGGTCAAACCATTACAGGAGGTGAGATTGAAACTTGCATTGTTTTTCATAGATCAAATTACTAAGTGTTGGCCATCTGTATCTCTTGACTTTTTTATGTGGTTTGTACTATATGGTGCACAACACTGTGCCAGAAGAGCTGGTTATGATGTGTTAGTGAAGGACACAAGGGATTTTTCTTCTGTCTTCCATATTTTCCATTTTACTAGGGTGTCCAAACTGTGTCCATCACATTGAGGGTGTGAGTGAGACCAGTCCAGCACCACAGGGTACAGCACTATTCCTCTGTTGTCCCATGTTATGCTGCCTTTGAGGCCCAGGAAGTTTTTTGTCTGGTTTCTCTGGAGAAATGTGCAGTTATTTCCATGTTGCTGCAAACATGTTTGCACTTAGTTTTTCCTCAACTTTCTCTTGCTTTCTAAACTGAATCTTCTACCTGGAATTAGTATTACCTAATGCTTATACTTGGAAATTAAGAGTCAGTTATTTGGAGTTATTTCCTGGCTTTGACATAACTTGCTGTTAACCCCAGAGAAACCAGTAACTTTGCTGTGTTTTCAAAATTACATACATTTTTCTGAAATATGTGTAATATTTTTCCACATAGTATTCCCATCAATGGGTGTTATAAGAATTAAAACTCATAAAGCCTTTTAAAATTTATTAATATAAATTACCATAGGAGTGCAAATTAAATTCTGGTAGTGTTATCTCCTACTACAAATTAAGCAACATGGTTTAAATTTATGTGGTCAAAAATGTTCAGTGTAGATCAGTGATCCTTCAGGGTCCAGGGTCTTTGGATACCACTTGGGTGATACAGAGTATCACAATACCCGATTACACATCCAATTAAATAGGGCTACAGCATCTTCCTGTTGCAGAGATGAACTGATGAATATTATCTTGTAACATTGGAGTGGTGTTCATTGAAAGGTCTCATCCCCAGTATTTAGAAGATGAGGGAGCTGATGTGCTGCTACAAAGAGCCATGCATTTTCTCCTTATTGCTGGGAGTGTCTTTCTGGTGTGAGGGTGGAAATAAAATCTTTCTGCTGTTCTGGTGATGATCTCCCTGCTGAAGCTGTTAGCAGAAATGTCAGGACTGCGACTGGTGGGATTATGAAGCGGTGGGGGGGGGGTTGTACCATCAGCTAAACTGAGAAAAACAAATCAATTTAGCAGGAGAGCAAAGCTATTAAGCGGTAATAGCTTTTAGTTATTGCTCTTTTGGGATGGATTCAAAGGGATAACATAAGGGTGAAAGACATTGTATTCCACTATCAATCTCTAAGCTCATCTAATCCTGTACCTATTACTCTTAGACTATGTGGAGTATATAGCACTGGTAGCTGTTAAGAAGCAGTGCAGTGACATTTTAAGAGAGAGAGAAAGCCAAATCATCTACATACACACTGGATATCTTGAATGTGTTTTCCCTGTACTGAAACAATTAAATATCAAAGTGAGAAAAGCACAAATAAAGCTGAAATCTTCCCAAACTGAGCAGGTTCTGGGTCCTACAGCTCAGAGCGATCTGCAATTATATCTGGAATTATATCAGAAAGCTCTTTTCAGCTCTGATGGCTCACTGGATGGGTCAGTGGAGCCAGGCAGATGAACATACAGTTTGCATGATGAGTGCTGAATCTGAATTGTTTCTGGGGTCAGTGGGGTTTGATGTCAGCTCTGTAAGGGGAACATAGTTTCTCGCTGACAGGAAAGATGACTGTTTCCCAGTTGCAGGTTTTGATCCCTTCTAAAGGTGTCCTTTGGATGGTTCAGGGGAGGCTGTGAAGCATTTTATACTGGTGAGGGAACAGTCAGCTGCCTTTAATTGCTGACTGCACTCTATCCTTCCAGGGCAGAGGTTTGTATATTTATATCAGCAGACAGTAACTATACCCTCTTCTTGTTCTGTTGGCAAGCAGTAGTTAACCCATCCTTGGCTAATTAGTCTGGCATACCTAGGGGGAAGGAGAGGATGCAAGAGGAACACGCAAACACAGTTCAGGCAAAAAGAGAGTTAAGGTCTCAGAAAGTTTAAGGATTTTTGTCCCAATCAAGGTGTATGAGAGCACATTGAAAATATGTTACTATATACATCCCTCTGCATTGTGACAGAAGTGCAGTGTCTTCAGGAGATTCCAAGGGGTTTTTCAATCCCCTTCCAAACCAATGCCAAGACAAATTCTCAGGGAGGAGTTGCTGCAGCGCTTCTGTTTCTGAAAGCTTGCTGACAGCAGTATTGTTTTCTGATCCATAGGTCCAGAGGATGGCATAGCAATAACATCACTGTCCAGGGAGCTGGAGTCCTTCCTCGCCTGCTTGCATGCTGCTTGAACTGATCCCAAGCCTTTGTTTTTGGACTGAAGAAACCTGAAAACCTTTCTCTCCTAATTCATGAACCAGCAGGATGTGGTCGCCGTGCTTTCAGAACGCCTGCTTGTAGCCGCTTACAAAGGCCAAGTGGAGAATGTGGTGCAGCTTATCAACAGGGGTGCCAAGGTAGCAGTTACCAAGGTAACAAGAGAAAAAAGCTTTGCAAAAGCCCTGGGAACTAATGTAACTCCTAGACCATTGTCTGTGAAAATGCCTTCATAGCTTTACCAATCTGAATGTGACTGAGGTTAGTGTTCGGATTTCCTTATAGTTTATACTGAATAGCTCACATAAATTTACAATATAGTGCGTATCTTGTATTTATACACTTCCCAGTGGATGCAGCTGTGGTGAACACTGAATCCTCAGAAACAGTGTGTTGATGGAGGGGCTGCAACATGCATTGATTTTTGAACATTGCGTGAGCCGATGAATGGAGCAATTCATTACTGTCAAGGGAAGGCAGTTCAGAGCACCCGTCTCTTTGGGAGAGGGGATGGGGAAAAGTCACCTCTTGTGGCAGAGTAAAGGTACACAGGAAGTGTTTCTTGTGGTGCACTTGTTTCATTTTGGCAGCATTACTAGCAAGGCATCTGTGCGGGTGGAGTGAATACGGAAGTGTGCCCCTCATCTGACACCAGCAAGGGACGCTCGGGTTCATCCAGATTTGGGCCTTTTAAAATACGTAAAGAAGAGCTGATGGCCACTAAGTGACCCTGTCACTGATGACTTGACATCACTGAGCACTTGTCCTGGTACTGGGACCTTTGCCACCAGCCACATGGAGCTGTGGTGAGAGAAGGTGTGGTACTCAGCAAAGGCTTTATGGCTGTGCTCTTCTCAAAGGGCACCTGCTTGGTCAGAGTGCTCTGTTGCTTCTCTGCCTGATAAGACACTTTTATTATTTCCATTTTTACACCTTTTTGTCTGATGTTCTTCAAATGTACAGCTGTTTTCTTTATGAAAAGGGCAAAAACTGATCATACATATTGGCTAATTATCAAGCAGGTTCCCTTACAAGTATTTTGGTGAATAAGCTGCAAAAACTGGGAAACTAAGAACTGAGACTGATACAATTAAGTCTTTTCTTCCAAGCAAGAAAGCTGGTCCCTTCTTTCAGTCCTTTTGTAGTAGAGCTCTCTTTTAGTGACATTACTGACAGCTGCATCTTTGACACAAAAGCACTGGGACTTCTGATCTGTCTTGCTGTCCTCCCAGGAGGTCCTTTTCCTTCATTATTTTTCTTTTCATGTTGTGAGTTGAAGTAGATTAGGGAGAGGGCTGTGGACCACTAGGAATGGCACAGGAGGAATGGTGGTAGTGACAACTCTAATCAGCTCTTCCATCTTGTTCCCAGAACGCTGCCTGGAGAATAGAGAGCAGTGTGATTTCAACTCCCAGGCATCTGCTTCTGGTGCATCCCAAGTATGCCTTGCTGAACCAAGGCACTTCTGGGGAAACACCAGCCCTTAATGTGGGCTTGCTCCATGCCTGGAGCAGAAATTTCCAGGTCTGAGCCTCAGTGTTACACTTCACCAAAACTAAGTGTTACTGGGTATTGGGTTTTACTGGGGTGCTGCAGCACAGCATTCAATAGCAAGAATTAATAGGTCCAGAAAAAGCTGTGTGTTAGCAAGCACACACAGGGGAGTGCACTGCTTCTCTGGTAAACATGGAAAAAATTGACAGAAGAAATCCTAAAGGTAGCACAGACACTTCTAGTGTAATTTGTGTAGCACTGTGGGGTTTATGAATATTTTTTGAAAGAGAAGCAGAATATAGCTTTTCTGCAGAACATAGCATTAAGATCACAGCTATAAAATTGAATTTTGCAGTGAAGGGATGATAATTCAAAAGAAAAGCCCCAAGGATATGCAAAAGGTAGTGCTTCAGTTTTTGTTCAGTAATTCTGTTTGTTTGATTTAACTTTTGAACTAGTCATGTTATGAACATGCCATATGGCAACACTTTAGTAAGGCTGGGGTACTTCACGTCTCAACTCCAGAGCTTGTTGAGTTGTTTAAAGCAATCTCTTTTTTTTTTTTTCTTTTTTTTTAAATTAGGAAAGAAACAAAAACAGAAATGTGTTTTGGTGTTTTCACATTTTTGTGCTCCTTCAGTTTGAAAAGCTATTTGTTCCTGTTTTAAACAATAAATAAAGATAAATGAAAAGGGACTAGCAAACATTTAGGGACTTGCTGAATACCTTTTGAGGTCAATGAGAAACTTTCTGCTGACTTGAGTGAGCAGGTTATTCATGGAGAACAGTCTAACAGTCTAACAAATTATCGATGTGAACAGTATGACAAGACTTGGATTTTGCTTTCCAGTTATCCAATAAAATGTGGATAGGCATGTTTTTGTATGAGTGCAGAATGGATGAATAAATAACAGTCCTTGTGCATGACACGAGCAGGGTGAGATGGAGAACTGAATGTACTTGCATAAAGTATGTACACATACATAAACACGGGGAAAGATCATACAGTTTGGGGTGCTAAGGCCTCTCTGTATGGTTTGGTTGTGGAGTGCTTACATTGGCAGTTACTCTAGGGAAAATTCTGCTTTTAAATGGTATGTAGTGACAGCTGTCTGTCAATGTCTGGAAGTAGAATACAGATTAAATACAAACAAAAACCTACCGTTGCATTTTGCTGCTTAAATTCATGTAGCTGTTTACAGTGCTTGGCTGCAGCCTGATACACCCCACAGCTATAGAAGCCTGTCACGGTTGGGAGTTGCAGCCTTACTCCAATAGGTCCCATTTATTTTGTCAATAAGTCCATGTTGTGGGACCATTTGTATGATTTGTTGCCTGATGAAGCAATTGTTTACATTTGAATAGAAGTCCAAATTGCTTTTTTTTTTTTAACATATGAATGACTGCTTTATTAGTTCACTAATCCCAAGTGGTTGCAGTCTCTCATTTGTATTTGTAATAACCCTCAATCCATTACAGTTCATATTTGGCAATGCTCACAAGCTTTTAAGTTAGTAGTCTGCATGCTGAGCAGTCCCAGGTTTAATGTTGTCCCCTTGCAGTGTCTCTTCCCCCTATACATTTTGGGTGGGATGCATTGCTGTGAGAGAAAAACTTTGTTGGCTGTTGGTTTGACTTGAGGCAGTGAAGGGAAGAACAGCCCTGACTATTGCTGCTGTGGCATGGTATGTTTCAGTGTTTCACTCCAAAGCTTGCTGTGCTCCAAGTTTGTCATCACAGCATGAAGGACACCCAAATTGCGTTCTCTCTTCCCCACACTTTCTTTTGGATTGGTGTGCACACGCATATGTACATACATACCTGTCTGTATGTTTGTGTGGGTAAATGGGTGGGAATATTTTTCCAGTGTTGCACTGGAACACTGTCCAGCTGTACCACCCATCTCTGTTCTCATTTTGATGTTACTAGGAAGAAAAAGAAAATCTGGCATTCCCGGTCTTGCAGGGTAATGATTAATCTTGAGATGATCAGTGCTCTTCCAAAAGCCTGAGCTTCTAATCAGTGTAATATGCTGGAATTGATCCTCCTTCCCACTCTCCTGTCCTAGATAGTGTCACAGTTTTTGTTTATAATGTCCCTTTAAAATGGGAAGAACTCAAGGACTACAGGTAGAGAATCTGAAACATACAAACCCTCTGAAAAAAAAATGATCCTTTAGTCTTTCAACTCTTTTTTTTTTTTAAACAAACCCCTCAGTTTTAGCAACCTGGATAAATTTTTTTGAATGCTTGGAGCACCACTGACATGAATCTCTGTTCACTGAGTGACAGGGACAGGCAGGCAACCCATGCACACAGCTCTCTCTGGCCCTTCCAGCCTCTCCTTCTCCAGCACCCATCTCTTGTCAGGTAGGTCCTAATGGCAGGAGAACCTGGTGCTCCCTGGGGTGAGGGCAGCCTCCTCTCTGGGGCAGTTTATTTTAATGTGCCTTAATGTGCCTGCCCACTGAATGGGCAGGTGGAGATTGTGTGATGTGGATCTTCTGAGGTTTTGCAACCTTTTCTTGTGCTTGTACCTGCCAGCAGGTATGGTCTGTTTTAAAATTGCCTAGGAAGGTGTGTTGATTGAGGAAAATATGTCCTTTATATTCAAATAAACTATTCTGCTTTCATAGTTTACTTTTTACTCATAGTACCTTTGGCTGTATGTCAGCATTTTTTCAGTGTTTATAGCTAGTTATCTTATCAGAAAGTTTCCCTGCTGGAATATACTCATGTTGTTGACACTGTTTTCCTTTTAAAGTACATGAACCGGCATCAGGTTGTTTTTTCTGGGGGGGGATTTTTCCTGCTCCATGCACAGATTGCTATAAATTGTTTACGTGATATATTAATAATATGCTGGGAAGTGAGATAGATGCCAATTACTTATTGACATTAAGTAATGTAAGGAGTCAGAACCCATAAATCTGGAAGTGCTGGAGCACATATTCAAAATCCAAACATATTGTTCAGAGCCGGGAATGATTTGTCAATTTGGGTTCTTTTGGGGTTTTTTTTTGTTTTGTTTTGTTTGTTTTTCGGGTTGTTTTTTGTTTGTTTGTTTTGTTGGGTTTTTTTAACCCTGCGTTGCCTGGAGACTTTTATGCCCTCTGCTATTGGGTTTCCTGGAATATCGATATAGCCCTGGCTCTCCTCCAGACTGATGGAGAAGGAGGCATGGTCAGTAGAGCTCAGTGCCCTTCAATGTAGGGGCAGGGATTTAGGGACCTGCAGCCAGATCAAGCAAGAGGCACCCAGGCATCAGGGTGGATGGTGCCCAGGGGCAGTGGTGACAGCTGAAAGTGAGCCCTTCCGACATGTCCAGCAAAGCAGTAATGAAAGTTTCCCACATGGGAATAAACTGCTGCTGCTAATGGGGAGAAAACTGTTTGAGTTTTAAGAAATCCACGTGTCAGAGGAGATGAGGACTTTGCCCTCACATCTGGCCCTTCAAATCAGTAATGTAGGACAATTAATCAACATTGGTTTTGAAGCATGGCACAACTGATCAGTAATGACACAGACAGTTTGTCCCCAGCTGTTCTGTGGATTCTAACACGGTTTTTCCTTTTTCCTCTGAAGAGGCCGAGTTACCAAGACTTTACCAACTATGTGGGTATGGGATTCGCTGTGTGAAAACAATACTGTCTTGAGCTTTGTTTATTATTTACATGAAGTAGTTTTCTCACTGAAGATGTTTCTTAAAACCTCAGAGAGCTGATAATTGCCTTCTGCTTACTTCAGGCCATTAGTAGTCAAGACAGTTTTTGAAGTGTTTGCTCCTTCTGTAGGTGATATTTTAGATAGATACATAATAGATAGAGGGGAAGGGTAATGTGGTTCTTCTTTATCTTGCAAAATACCTACTAGAGAAAATAACATTTTTTGTGAAGGTACTTCGTGAATTTAGCAATGGCTGGAATCCTGTTTTCTTGATTGCAATTTAATAATCTGCAATGAACAGTTTTAGAGTGCTGCTGTTTAACAGATCTTTAGGTGTTTCATTTGGGTTTTATGTTGATGCTGTAAGATTTGAGAGAGACAGAGAGAGAGGTAATGTTTAAAAATAAATATTATCTAAAAAAACCTGACAGATCTTTAGCAAAATGAAGTTGGTTGTCATACACATGAAGTAATTGGAGTGACTACAAGTCTTCCATTCCTTTTCATGAGAGCATCTGTCATGCACAGCAGTTCAGTAGTTCTTGTCTCTGTCATAAAGACGGTGCCCATTACAATATATGAATTAGCCTGCTATTCCAACTTTGCTGTACAGAGGGAAGTTGAAAGTGCTTGGCAATTCTGAGCTCCAGAGGAAAAGAAGCAAAAAGGTCATGAATTCTGCTTAGGCATGGACACAGAGACGGATTTGAATTTGTAAGGAAGTACCCTTACATGAATATGGTATCCCTTTTGTAGAGTATCACTGGGATAAACTGAAATGTTGCAGAAGGGGGAGGAGGAATTTTCAGCATACGCAAAACTAAGGTAAACCCTTTGACACACTAATATATGTCAGTTGCTGCTATTGCAGGTTCCAGAGAGTGAGATATAAACAGAAGAATGATGAAAAGCAGATAAAATTCTATTTAACTGCCATGCATAAAATTTCATCCTAAGGTATTATTTTCTTCTCATTCATAGAATGGCCGGACTCCTCTGCATCTTGCTGCTCACAAGGGTCATCTCCATGTTGTTCAGATTTTGCTGAAGGCAGGTTGTGACCTGGATATTCAGGATGATGTAAGTAGACATAACCTTCTTGATTGGGATCGACAGGAAAAGGTGATTTGCAAGTAACAGTAGACCTTCACTTCTTTGAAGTAGGATTCAGTGAACGCAAAATTTGTCTCTATTTTCTAATTCAGAAATGTAACCTCTAATTTGGAAATGCAAAACTGCATGGAAGATGATGAAAAATATGGTGGTTTTCAAGGAATAGCTTGGTTCTCTTGCTCAAGCTGCAGAACTTTGTAAGAGCTCTGGTTGTGCCAGGCTGGTGTGAGTAGCAGTGAGTCATCATCTGTTGCTTCTTTAGAAATGCACTAGGAGTTCATTGTCCTCTGTGGGAACCCACTGAAGGATATCAGGTAGGGAACACAATCCATTGTGATGTTGGCCTGAAGTGGGAGATGCTTTCTGAGTAGGCACATCCCTCAGTGTCTACAGTATTAAGCAGCTGCCTGGAAAACTGTGCAGCACCACAGGGAGATTGTTCTGTTGGCAGCCATGCCTGATGTGGGGGTGGTCACATCTGTCAAGCTGTTGTGTGGTGAAGCTTCAGCACAATGAAACCAGCTTTGAATTCAGCAAATGGTAGTTTGTTTTCATTTAGTAAAATCTGTAAGTTACTAGAATTTCTCAGGTTTATGTAAGAGTAGTTATAATCTTAGAAAAGACTTTAAGGCACACACGAAAAATGATGTAGACTGAAATGTGAAATAGCAGTCAAATAACCATGATTTCTTCAGATTAACTGCTAACTTCTGATGGCATGCTGGAACAACTTTGAGGAAGGGTCGCTTCCGTTCCCCTTGTAAAGATGGAGAGTCTTCAAATGATCTAGAGGACCAAAGGTGTATAGCTATTAGAAGGACAGAGGAAGTTTCTAAGTGCCTTAGATATTTGTTTGCCTCTAGAGAGTTAAATATCTACAGAAACTGGAAAGCTGTTTTTTTTCCCTGCATGAGTAGCTCATTCTCTGTGGCACACAAGCAATCTGGCTGACAAGCCTGGGACCGTGGTACTGATGTGGCCAGCTTTTCACAGGGAAGCTTGTTTTTCTAGGAAGAAAATTTGCTTCCTGTGCTTCTGTATTCTTTCCCTGTGCCCATCTGTGAAATGGAGCAAATTTGCAAGTGCAATGGGAGTATCAGTTTATTCAGATGTATCCTGGTTATGTTTTTTGACTTCTCCCAGCAAAAATGATTCATCAGGAATTTAAGACAAAATTGCAGGCACTTTACAAGTAACAGTCAGTTATCCTGAGAAAAGCAGGTTGCTGCTTTAAGAAAGCAAGAGCTTCCACTGATTTAGTCAAATTGAATTTTTGTGAAAACTGTTTTGTGAGGAAGTCTGGTTTATTATTTTTAATCCTCTAGGAATAAAATCTGGGATGTTTATATGTAAACCTGATAGTAGTAATGGAAAAACAGCAAATCAATGTTTCGCATAATTTCATTTCAGTGAGGAGTCTTGCTCTTGTAGAAAAATTCAGCTCATAGAAGACCTATTTCACTTGTGCTGCAAACTTCTCAGGGGCTTTGCTCACAGCAATCAAATACTGCTTCTAAATGTGGTGATTAATATGACGAGAATAGGTGCATGCTGTTTCTTTAAGAGGTATTTTGGTTTTTATCTTTGTATCTAATACTAGTAATTTGGTTGGGATTGAGGAGAGCCTCAGGAGTTGCTGAGTCTCAGATGGTATCTTTGGATTTGTCTTGTAGGAGAAGGAAGTCTAAAACTCCAGATGAAGGTTTTTGCTTGTGATAGATATTAACAAAAATATTTCTGCTTTCCTTTTACATAGGTCTTCAAAGAAAGTTCTCCATTTATGGTTTCTCCTTGTATAATTAATTTTTACAGTTTATGCCCCACAGAATATGCTCAGTCCTTTTTAGTTGGAATCTGTTGATTATGCCTTCTGTTGCTTTTACTATGTACTTATGTGGGGGAGAAGGCATCTTAGTTTTAAATGTTGATTAATATCTGTCCATTTCACTGCTGTTTTTCAGGAATACAGATTTAGGTTCAGATATAAAAACGCTTGTGAGTGTGGGGAGTATAATATTTAATGGAAAAGTAAATTACTTTGTTGATTTTGTTCTGTGGCATTGTTATAATAATACACAAAAATCCAAAAAAGATGATCTACATTTTATTTATATAAATAACAAGAGAAACCTAAACACTTTATTTTGGAGTACAAGTTCAAGGCTAACTTTTAATTTGCCACATGATAATCAGGAACTTAAAAGTTGCTAAATGTTGTGGAGAGATTAAAACAGTCCTTCGTGTTCTACAGATACATTCTTTAAACACGTTAAGAGCCCTAAGTATTAGTTGAAGAATGACCTCCAGTGGCCTGGAGTGGGATTATTATGAATTTCAGCCGGTAGAGTCCAGCTCTGTAGAGTACGCCACCCCGGGAGCTAACTCTTTCCTTCTCCCCGCCAATACTGAAAACTCTTACTGGGATCCCAAAGCCATCTCTGAATGGTCAATGAGTATCCACACAGCAAAAACCTCAGAAATAGTCAAGGAGAAAGTTGTCCCAGTGAAGGAAACCAAGGATGAAAAAAATAAGAGAAACCTGAAGAGAAAGGCTAGGAAGGACCCTAGAAGATCAGAGAGAGAGAAGGAGGTTAGAACTCTTGTGCATCCACCCTGCCTTGAGCTTGATGCCTTGCACGGTGCATGCTGCTACATCCTGGCCTGGCGGTCCAGCGTGGCTGAGCTCTGCGGCGGGGCATGGCTGCATGGATGGTTTGCGCTGGCTGCTCTGCATCAGCTTTCATGCCCTGTATGCACTCTCTGAAAATCTAACTGGGAAAAACAGTTGATTTAAAACAAAGGCCACAGGCCCCAAAACTTCCCTTCTGGAAGCTCCAGTTTAAGAAACAGAAAATTAGTTTCAAATGGAACAATAGCCCAGAATTCATAATCGTATATCTTCTGAATGAAAATACACAAAGGCTTATTCCTGCATTTCCATTTCATTTAAGCTGTAATTTGTTTCATTCATGCTTATTTTTCATGCCTTGATCACTTCTGCTGGTCATGCGTCATCATTTATTGTGTACAGTGAAGTTGTTCTTACTGCATGGGTCATGATGACTGTCTCTTTAGCAAAGGAGAAGGAGAGCAGCACAGAGACACTGAGAAACTGAAGGGCATATTCAGTTGCCTTTGTCTACAGTTCCATGTATGCTTGTATGCTCCTGAGAGTATTTAACACTTGGCTATATTTTAACTTTAAAATATTTTGGTATTTCTGCTATTAATTTAATGCCTTGATTTTATTGTATATGACTTTGCAAGTGCCATCCAGCACTTTGTATCATGGATTGAAGCTGTGAGTTTTTGCTGGTTATTTTATTTTATGGTTGACCAGAGTTGTGGATATATGGATATATGGATGTGCACTTTCATCCCTGAAAGTGCACAGGGCTAGTCTGGATGGGTGTTATTGCTACCTGGTCTAGTGGAAGGTGCCCCTGGCCATGGCAGGGGGGTTCTACTAGATGATCTTTAAGGTCCCTTCCAAACCAAACCATTCTATGATTCTGTGATTTTGGTACAATTCTCCAGTAGCAACACAGTCTGGTGATTTCTGCAAACATAGAAGGACAGCAAGGGGCAAAGCGTGGAGAAGGCCTTTAAAGGAGATTGTACAACTGATGGATGCCCTGTGGAATAGGAATGTGCAGGACAACAAAATATGGTGGTTATAGGTTGGTTTTTTTTTAAATCAGAGAAAGGAAAAAGTAACATATATTACAAACTAGTGTAAACCAACTCTCATTAATTTTGGACAGTAGAGTCTGTAATAGAGACTCTAGTAACCTAGGAGAGCTGTCACAAGTCTATCTGAAACTGTTTTGTAAGTCACTTGTATTGTTTCATTTCCCTTGGGGTGAAATTCAGGTGTAAAACAGGTGCCTGTCCAGTTTCCAAATGCCTGATCCCAGTGGTTGTATCCACTGTTAGTCAGCAAATGAGGAAGCTTGAGGAGATAGTTGCAAACATCAGGACACTGAGCAAATGCCACCAGCCTAGCCAACACAGAAGTGCTAAAGGAGAAATGATGCCCAAGTCCATGAAGAAGCTCAAGATTTAGGTATCTGTCTTTCTTCAGGACTACCAGCCCATAACCCTCTCCTGACAGCATGTTTTTAAGCTCTTTGTAAAGAGCACAGCTTCACCCTTTGGAAATTTACCGGCTGCAGTGTAACAGTCCCATTACAGGTACAGCAAGCATGTAAGGAGAGCACTCACAGGGGGAGAGAGACGAGACCTGTTAGGGGCTGCAGCAGGACAAGGGTGCCACCATGACTGCAGTGCCCTGTGGCAGTGTTACAAGCTGAGATGTGTACAGGGCTTTGGAATGGAATGAGTTTGAGTTGCCTTCAGGCCTATACAGAGCCTGAGAAATGGGCTTTAAGTTTCACCAGTGTAGTGAAGATTCACCTTAGTGCCTTACTTCTACCAAGCCTCACTTGTATTTTTGGCTTTCGTCCCACATCTGCATTTAGGTAGACTGTTTCTGTCAAGGTCATGTTTGTGTGACAGAGCACTGGAGTTGTCCCTCTTCATTGCAACTGATCTGCAGTCTGTTCCAAAGGCATAAATCTCTTGCAAATAGGATCATAAATTGTGCCCAACATAATAGTCTGGACAGTTAATACACATTTACCGCTGTAATTGCTCTCTGAGCCTCTTGAACAGCCCTCTAATGCCATGCTAAAAGCAGAAATCCAATGAGTGCTTTCAGAGACAGTTATTTTAGCAATTAATAAAAGATGCACAAGTCAGTGATTACACTGTCTGAAAATTCATGCTGTGAAAAAAATATAACTCATCTGCTTTCTCTGACTCCATAAAAGGCAAGGTAGGGATTTGCTGTGCTGTTGATGGGGAGGCAAAACAGGTTAGAGTGCAGCAGTGCAGGCAGTGTTTTTTATAGGTGGGCTACGCCATCCGTGGCTGAGTAGCTCAGTGACTCTCACGCAGTGACTCTCATCGCAATCTGGTTCAGCTTCCACAGCATCTTAAGCAGTTTAAGGTTAATGTTTGTGCTGAGGTCCAAAGGAACAGTCAATCGGGTCCTGCTCTGTCCTGCTGGCAGAGAGGCCTGGTCATGGTAGGGATGGACCTTCACTAGGACATTGATATGTGCCATCGCTTCACTGGGAGGTGCCTCAGTCGGTCAAACAGGGTTTGAGATATCCTTTGACAGTCCCTGTTACAGGGATGAGGTATTTATTTTGCCCAGTCAGGATGTGGGTTGGACCTTACTCTTAGATGCTTGGTTCTCCCAGTGCTTGTATAAGGTAGATGTTGGCACAGGAGCCCTCACTGTGGACAGGAGGCACCTGAGGCTGACTTGTATTGTCCCATGTTACCTATCTCCACTCCAGACCTTCCTCTTGGTAGGCCTGGAAGCCTAACTCTATGTTTTCACTTACTACCCCTCTCATCTATACAGAAGAATGCAAACATTTCTCGAACACCGGCTCTTCTGGGCCCTTAATATTCCAAGCTACCCAGTTACCCAGCTAGAGTGAATTCCCCAAGATCTTAAGCATACCCCTTAAGGCATCATTATCACTTCACCTACCTGGGCTTCCATTTCACAGATCAGAATATATTGTGGTATCATTAGTATGGGACAAAGCTTGGGCATGGTTGAAGCTGTCCCAGTGCTGCTCTGCATCCCCAGTGAATGGCACCCCAGCACATGGGTTGGGCTCCCTAAGAGAGACCTGCTCTAGCAGCAGTGAGCTTTCCAAATAAACAAATGTGTTTGTTTTGAAATTGTGGTGGCATTAAAAGTAACTGTAATATCAGCAACCAACCC
>VYZS01054578.1:54220-80736 GCA_013400695.1 Neodrepanis coruscans
ACTGACTTCTAATAGACATAGTTTAGAATGCTTCAGTACTGTATATGGGATTGTGATGACTTGCAAAATTCTGTAAACAGTTGGTTTGTAGCAGTCTGATACTTTCAATTACTTCACTGATCTTGGAAACATTAAGCTGTACCCTTTACCAGGACTGTTTTCAAAGGCAGCTTGGATTTAAACAACTCATGTGTTGAAAGTGCAGCCGCTATGTGTGTTGTCGGCATTTGCATTGAATCACAACGAGGTGGGAATGGTATCAATAACAAATTTGCTTCTTTTTGCAGGGTGATCAGACAGCATTGCACCGGGCTGCTGTGGTAGGAAACACCGATATCATAACAACTCTGATTCAAGAGGGGTGTGCTTTGGACAGACAAGACAAGGTAACAGGCAAAAGCAAAGCCCTGTGGAATGGCAGCCTTGCCAGCCAGTAATACTAAGGTCTCAGAGAGAAAGTTATAGTTTGTACTCTTCAATAAGTATCTGATGCCTCGAAAGTAATTGTAACAGCTATATTGAAAAAAAAAAAAAGCTGTACCCTTTCTTTAATATAAATTGCTAATTTAGTTA
Organism: Neodrepanis coruscans; assembly: GCA_013400695.1. Lineage (NCBI taxonomy): Eukaryota > Metazoa > Chordata > Aves > Passeriformes > Philepittidae > Neodrepanis > Neodrepanis coruscans. The sequence goes on from VYZS01054578.1 coordinate 54,794, forward strand.
TGTTTTTATATTAGGCTGATAGTTTTTGGTTTAAGAGTCTGTTCTCAGCTCATTAAGGATGAATTAAAGGAATGTACATCCATACTAGACCCTGCACAAAACACTGTACAGTTTCCCATGATTATCCCATAAACTTGAGAATCCCAGGCTCTAAGTTTAGTTTGAGAACAAATAACAACTAATTTCAAGTTCCAGACCAAAAAAAACCCACAATTTTTGCCTTCTTCTAGAAGTAAAATAGAAAATAAACTAGTAGGAAAGGAAAATATTTTTAAAGAGAGCAGGTTATGCAGCACATAACCTTCTCCTCTTGTATGTGTTCTCCTCAGGATGGGAACACTGCTCTTCACGAAGCTTGTTGGCATGGATTCAGTCAGTCTGCCAAAGTGCTTGTTAAAGCAGGAGCCAACGTTCTTGCCAAGAACAAGGTGAGGCCCATGCAGGAGAAGCTTTCAGTTCTGGTGTAAGGTGGATGATTCTTAGAACTGGAGATTTCTGGTCATGGCATTTCTCAGCATGTGGGAGGGCAGCTCCTAGAGGGATTCTTTTTTCATTTATTTTTTTTTGCATTTATCACACCCAGATGGTTCATTCACAGGCATCAGGAAATTCATATTTTGACAGCTGATGCAGGAGAAACTCAATAGCGCATTGAATGATACATTAATTATAGCTGAGGAACACTGCCATTCCTGTGGAAATCTCCATGGTGCTCTAATTTATACCAAGGAGATTCATTGTGATTGGTGTGATTTAAAATGGAAATGAATTGTACTAATAGGAAAATGGTATTTAAAATGTGAGGGGTTTTTTTCCCAGAAATTAAACAGCCAAAGGAATGTAAGCCACAGAGAGGGGAGTGGGGAGGAAAGTGTATCTTTTGTTACTAAGTTCTTCCTGATATATTAGCATAGTCTCTTCCCAAAATCTTGTAATGAAGCTGGATTATGTTCCCTGTATTATTTATAATTCCTTGAGAGCCATTTAGAGGAAAAAAATAACAAAGCAACGGGTTTTAGTTCCACTTTAATTCTTATAACTGTGGGACACATCAGTTCACTAATTCAAAAGTTAATGGAATAGTCTAGGAAATAGTGGTAGCAGCCTATGGTGTGAACAGAGTTAGGGTTTGGATCCCTGTGCTGATGGGTCGGTCAGCTGGCACTGTGCCCTTCGTTATAGGCAAGTGGCCTTTGGGATGGGGCTTTATGGGATCTCTGAGCATTTTTTGGTAAACGTGTCTCTAAAACAACTGAAAGGGGCGGGGGAAGAAAGGAGGCAGCTGGCCAAAGTCTAAGATTTAGAGTAAAAAGACACATTGCCTTGGCATAGGGTTTCTGTATGTGCATGTGTACCTATATGTTTGTACAGCTGTGATGATTTTATGGTTTGTAATGACATAATCTTTGATATTATTTTTATGTATTTCTTATTTACATTATTTCAACTCCAAGTTTTTATTTTCTGTAGTTATTTTTGCAGTATTGTCCACCTTGATTTATATCAAAGGTACTTTAGAAAACTTCCCATGCTTGACTATAAAGTCAGGACTATAAAAGTTTGTGAACCATTATGCTCCTATCCCTGGATGTGCTTGTCTGTATATATACATACACTTCTATAGAAAGGTGTGGGCTTAAGATGCAAGTCTGGTTATCCTGCATGCTTGGATGCCTCAGGGAATTAGAAGATTTAGCTTATAAACCAGTGTATGTCGACTGGAGACAAGCTCTCTGGGAAAGTATGTGCAGAGAATAGCTCAGCAGGGTTGATGGCTTAAATATGACTGGCAAACTTTAATACTGTGTGAGCAGCTCCTGTGCTGGCCTTTGATGTCTTACCCGCACAGTCCTCTCCCTTTGCATTTCAGTCTGAGTGTTTTTTAATGTACAACATCTATTCTGAGGATGTGCTGAAAAATGTGGGAATTGTGCATGGTTCTATGTGCTTTTACCCCTTTTGATTTCAAGAAAAATGAAGAGCTTAAATCTACTTAATCCCAAAATGGTTTCTCTGATCTCTCAGCTTTTTATGTTACTGATGACAAGGCATAATCATTCTGACAGCTTTTCTGGCAGCCAGGGTTGAGTGCCATGTGCAGGAGCATCCTGTGGGCTATTGACTTACACCTGAGAATTGTGTGATTTTGGCTGCATGGGACAGATACAGGCTGCTAGATTTGCCAAACCCTGTGAAGCAGCAGAAGACAGGAGGATTTGACTGTGGATTTTCTGACACTCCTAGTTAATATCACCTGGGTAGTTGTATTCCTCCTGTGCAGCCATCACCCTGGAGATGCAGTTTATTTTCAGTCAAGTTGAATTAATAAAAACTCTTTTGCTATGGTAGATCATTAAGTGAGATCAGTTGTAGCCTTCTTCTTAAATCCTCCATCAGTCTGTACATTTCAGTGAAGATTCTCATATTGGTACAATTCACACCTTCTCTCCATCTTTCAGAAGGTGATGAGAGATTTGTCACCCCATGGGAGATAAGCCAGATGAGCCACTCTGTGAGTCCTGACTCTTGGCAACAGCACCATGACTTCTCCCAGAACTGAGGTCCTCACACATCACCTGCTGCACAGGACCTCTCTGCCTTCTCACCAGGATCAACCTGCCTAACAGCAAATGATAAAGGCATTGCACAGGCTTTTCATAGATAAACTCAGGAGGGAAAAAATTGTCACTTAAATGCAATTTAGCTTAGAAGGAAAATGTTAATGTCTGCCACAGCTTAGAGACCACACTCAGTTCTGAAATAGTTTGTTATGTGGGACTGAAGAACTAAGACCATGTCAAGAGCTGGCCTTTTGTAAGTCAAACCCTGCAGCTTTGATCTGTGTTTTGAAAGCACAGGGGACAAATTAAAGGACAAAATCAATGTGAACAGGCAGCCTCTTAAGCCTGGGAAATATTTTACATGAGGTGATTTAATTTCTAGCTCCCAAGAGCCAAAACCCCCAAAGATTTTCAGGCCAACAAAAGACAAATGCTGCCAGAAAAACTTGTCAGGCCAATAAAATCTTTCACAGTGTTAGAAAGACAGTACATAGGGAAACGCTTCTTTGATTTCTGTCCATTAAAAGTGCATGTTGGCTTCTTTCAAGAAGCATAGAATGTGATTCTCTCAGGTTCAGGTGGCTTTTTTTCATCCTTCTCATCTTGGCTGGAGACTCATGTGCTTTTTGAAGCTTCTTAATAGCCTAAAATCTGCATCCTGCTCTGTGAGAGCACCTACATACCCAGCCAGACTTAGAGCTGATTTGTGTTATGATTCCAGATTGCAAGGAGACAGGAGTTGTTCTGACCCATGTCTGCCCAATTCCCTGCAGCAGTCATGACTGGCTTCACTTGAGATCAGAGATGCTGTGCCATGGCAGTGTTTTTCTTTGTGTGCGTGCATGGGGGAAACTCAAAACACAGGAATTATATATATCTTTAAATTAAATACTTGATACTGCTGTTTGATATTAATGAAGACACCTTTGATATTAATGAAACGGTTTCTAGAGTCTTTGCTTCCTGCAAACAGATTTGACCAATGCAGATATCATTAGAACTATCCAGGTTCTGCCTTTACTATATCCCAGGTAAGCCATTGCCAGGGTGAAGAGGGGATTTCAGTCTCCAGTTTCATTCAACTCATATCTTTGGGAAACTAACAGTGACAGTTTCATACACTGAGTAGATCTTATGGGAAGACCTGTGAGGTTTTGTTTTTTAATGCTTATGTCCAATTTCTAACTATGGCTTTTATATTTTCTTGCATTTCTCTAAGGCAGGTAACACACCTCTTCACCTGGCTTGCCAGAATAGCCATTCCCAGAGTACTCGTGTTTTGTTACTTGGAGGATCTCGAGCAGACCTCAAAAATAATGTGAGTTTTGAAACAAGATGTTCATTTCTGTGTGACTTTGTTTGAGCTATATAGCTTTAACTTGTAGAAATACTCAGAAAGGCTTTAAGCTGTGATTTTTATTATAAAGTATACTGAAAAAACACACTAGTCAGCCATTGTATACATTATGTACTGCTTTTGATAAGACTGAGTGATGCACTACTTTTACCCATCTCTTGAGCAGAGATGGAAGGAGCCAAAAGGGGTTTTGCTGTTGCACAGACTGAGGCAGCTGGTCTTTGCCACCTTTCAGGGTCCTGATGGGCTGAACCATATACATGTTGTGCAGTTATTCTGCAAAAGGGCTCCTCTCTCAAAGAAATGAAAAACTTAAAGGGATTTTATGCCAGAGTGGTGAAAGTCTTCAAAACTGTAGATAATATATACCATGTGTCAGTCTGTCGAATGAGGTAGATCCAAGGTGGCTTCAGTTTCAGACAGTTTTCTCCCTATTTTATAATGATTCTGGCATGACCATGTCGAAAAAAAATTCTACAAAGGAAGCCAGACGTTTTTATCTCTGCTTGATAACAAAGTGGGCAGAGACACACAGAAATGGAAACCTGTAGAGCTCTACTCTCAGCTCCCAGTTTTCCCACAGCACAAGTGCCACCTCTCATGGAATGCTGCTCTGGTCCCTACTCTTCATGTTTTCTACATTATGTGCAACTCCCAAGTTGAGATTTCAAATTGCATTGGTTTGTGGTTCAGAGGAGATTTAATGGAAAAATGTAACTCAGGTTTTGTAGTGCAGTAAACCAGCACTTTATAATTCCAGTATTTCTCATCAATGGTTAATGAGTTCATATGCCCACCTTGCCTGACCCCATTTCTTGCTAAACTTTCCCATCCATGATAGCAGATTTTGTACTGTAGAGACAACACCATTGCTGTTCAGTGGAGGTGTGTGGTATTTACTGCTCTTTCTGGTTTAATAAGATGATTTCATCTCTGAACACCATGACAAGTGCAGGCTTTCTCACTATGATTACATGCTCAGAGCTTTGTTTCTGTTTGCAGGCAGGAGATACCTGTCTGCATGTGGCTGCTCGTTACAATCACTTGCCCATCATTAGAGTGCTGCTCAGTGCTTTCTGTTCTGTCCATGAAAAAAATCAGGTCAGTGCATGAATCTCATTGTGACTCTGTGCCCTTTGCATATGGCCAGTTGCTGAGAAAAGGGATTCCTACCCAAGTAATCCCCCTTCACTCTGTGTTCCACTGTACCACCAAATGCCTAAGCTTTTAAGAATAGCCTTAAAGTAATGGCATATCAGTGGCTTATTATTTTGCCATCGCATTTGCATCATTTCTTTAAAACATTGCTTATTTATGAGGTGGTTTAATGATCTTATGGCCATTACAAAGACATTGTAAAGCAGAACGCACAGACATTTAGGTGCTACAGAATTGTGAATTCCTCTGAAATGCTTTTCTTTGCCACATTTTGTGGTAGGGGGAATTAAAATGACATAAAAGTGAAGAAAAAGTATGCTCTAAATTCAAAGTAATGATCAGTGCAACCTAGGATTAATAATCCATAGTTGTTTTATAGAGAAGTAATTGATTGCTGTACCTATAGCATAGCCTAATTGGGTGGTAGAAGGGAATTAATTTAGTGCATTAAAATATGTTAAATCTGCTAAATAAACAAATTATGTGGTGCTTAACCACATTTCATGGTTAATCCCACGTTCATGGGAAATTTTCCATGTGTAGTTGAAGATAATAAAGATGTTTTCTGATCTGTACATTTAATCTTCTTTCTTCACTATGAGATATACCAGAAAATAAAATGGGTTTCAGCATGTTAAATTTACTATGTAATTTTATTTGGAAATGAATTTTTTAACCTGCAAAATGAGCTACTGAATATTATGATCAACTGAAGTTCTTCCATATTTGTACACAAAAATGAGTTGAATAGGAATATGCCTCATCTAAGGTAGCAACAAGCAATAGATAACCACTAGTTCCAAGGAGACTGAAGTTTATGAAGATAAAATGTGAGGCAAGGAGAACAGGAGGGCAATATATACATGTGTAGGGTCTCCCTTGAACAGCTGCTAGCTCTGTTACCAGTGGTTAAATCTGATCACAGTCATCTTCACCTCACTGCACCAGGACAAGGGCAGGACAGTGTTTTAGTACTGGACCTGGATTGCATCCTGGCATTGGTCCAAAATCTGTTTTTCCTGAGGAATCTTGTGTAGAGAATGCTACCATCTTGCTGTTGGTACTTATCTGATTATTTTTAAGTAATGTAATACATGACCACCTGTGCACCAAATAATTCAACATAGGAGGATAAAAAGGAGAAGGTTTGGTGGGAAAACTGGTTCTGCCCTCAGATGTCGTATCCACTTGCTGGAGGTAGAGCTGGGCTGTCTCCAAGCTGCATCATGTATCACTTGGTTTAATTAAATCAGATCACCAGTGCCCCAGCTCAAACCCAGAGAAAAAAACCTGTGTTTCTCAAACCCAGGCTGAAGTAGCTCCTTGCCCCCTCCTGTCACCTTCCACTCCCAGCTCAGCTTTTTTTATTTTTTATTGACTGGGCCTTGTTTAAGCTTAGTTGTTGCATCAATAAGTATAGGTCTTTTCATCTCTGAGCATGTTTTAGGAAGGTGTGAATTCTGGAGGGTGAGACCAAGGACTTGATTCACAAGTTTGTTTCCTACTTTCTGACTGGCAGGCAGGGGATACCGCGCTCCATGTAGCTGCTGCTCTAAATCACAAGAAGGTGGTGAAGCTGTTGCTGGAGGCGGGGGCTGATGCATCCATTGTCAACAATGTAAGCAGGACATGGAGTTTCTTTGGTATTTTATAATTATGTAGAGTCCCTTCAACATTTTTCATGGGCTTGGTAGAAAATACTTGGTTGCTAAGTGTTGAAATGTATCTGGGTTAAATTAAAGCAGTTAGTCACTTTACTCTTGTGCACAAAGCATATGCTGAACTTGGTTGAAGAAATTCCATATTTCCGGTAGGTTCTGTTTTGAAGGAAATGCTGTTTTCTTTTTCCTCTCAGGCAGGTCATACGCCTCTAGAGGTTGCCAGACAGCACAATAACCCTGAGGTTGCACTCCTCCTCACTAAAGCGTCACAGGTACGTTAAGTGTCTCTCCCCAACACACACACACACACACACACACACACACACACACAGACACACACACACACACACACACACACAGACGGAGCTGAGGCCAGTTAATCTTGGGAGGCTGCATCCCCTGCTCTTTATCTTCTGCTGTGAAAGATGCCTTCGTTTCTGCTGGCATTGTGGGCTGGCCTCAAGTCCATTGATGCAGAGCTTTTCAGCTCCCAGAGCCGGCAAGGTGTGCAGATTAAGCCTCAGCATTAAGTGCTGTCAGAGGTCCCACTGTCCTGACTGGCAGAGGATGGAGAAATCAGAGGCACTTGTTCCCTGCAGTGGCCCTAGGGGCTAGAAGGCTGCCCTATACCCAAAGTTTCTGGGTTGTGTCACTCTGCTGCCTGCCTCAGGCATGTCCCATCCTGATGGGAGATGCTTTGAAATGGGGATAAAATATCCTGTTTATACTTCACAGCTACATTAAATGCTACAATGCTCTTCAGGCCAGAAGAAACGTGGGAGGGCATGAGACCAGGAGTGATCCATTCCCTCCTCCTCCTCGTCACCACTGCATGAAGAGGATACAGGAAGATTTGCTTACCCTTCTAGGGGATAGAAAAGTTCCCCAATATATTGAGCTCAGTGGTGGTGTTTTCACAGCTATAAACACCCACGTTGCTTGGTCCACCAGTGTCCATCTGGCAGTGCACTCTTCTTTATTCATTGCCCTTTAGACAAACATGGAACAAGTCTGCTCTATTACTTGTCTGTTGTGATAAGAAAGAGTGTGACATCACTGAATAACAGTGTGGTCTGCCTTCAGGTCTCGCGTTTTAACCGTGGGAGAAGTCTGAGGAAGAAAAGAGAGAGACTGAAGGAGGAAAGGCGAGCTCAGTCGGTGCCCCGGGATGAAGTGGTACAGGGCAAGGTACAGCCTGGCATTACCAGCTGGATCTGCTGTGAGGAGGGAGTGTCACTAAAACACATCAGGACTCTGTTTGGAGCCATCACTTGTGCTTGGCCATGGGAGTTGCCTGAGGCAGTCTGTCATGATTTGCTGCTAAAGAGTTTCTCATGTGCAGAGCAGCTTATAACTGGGCAATTAACAAAGGGGCTCCTTTTCCCCATCTCTGCAACTGCTCTGAAAACTCACTGTCTTTGCTTCAAGCAGGGCAGTGTCTCAGCTGCTGACACACCAAGCAGCGACCAGCCCCCACAGAGGAAAAACAATCTGAAGGATGAACCCCGGTCAACCTCACCAGATCCCAAAGGGAAGAAGAGCAAAAAGAAAAAGCCAAAGGAAAAGGTATCAGTTGATTAAAAACAGCAAAGAGAGGGAAGAGATACTTGTTGAACACTAGGTGGGTGTCCCTTTGGTGTGTTGATGAGTCAGGGCAGCAGCCCTGCCGTGCTCATGGGGCAGACACAGTCTTCAGATGAAATCAGTTTTTCCTGGAATGGTTGGTCAGAATGGTTTTGTCCCATTCCAACTAGGAAGAGTCTACCAAGGGGCTGATAAATAGGGAAAACATTGTACGTATTTTATGCAGGTTTCAGCACTGTCGGACCCCATCTCCCCAGCTGATCAGCAGACACTCCCTCAGCCCCAGCAAAACGTGCCTAAGCACAGAAGTAAACATCGCTGCTCCTCTCCACCTCCTCCCCATGAGGTCCGAGCCTACCAGCTCTACACACTCTACCGAGGAAAGGACGGGAAGGTGATGCAGGTGAGCCGGCTACCGCCCTCATGGAGCAGCACATGGAGTTGGGGGACAGTTAGGTAATAGATAGAAAATATGCTTGATTAACTGCACTCTCAGGAGCATGAAATTATGACTGGATTCTTTTTCATTGTTTGGGTTTCATCTGCATTTTGGCCTGAAGTGTGGTAAACAATAAGCTGTTTTTGTGCCTGTTAAAGAAGACAAGTAGTTTTGATCTACAAAGTATTTTGTTTTTGGAGATAAAGTGTGAACAGTGATTGGAAATGACAAGAGAACTTTTACGATGTACTTTGAAACATTAAGATTTCTGAGAGGAAATGCAAAGAATTTTTCCAAGGAAAAGCATTGTGTGAGCCCTGAAAGCTTACTGCCTAAACCAGGAGCTTGAGTAAGCTCAATAGATTTTTTTCCTATTTTTTCTGTTTATTGCAACATGTCTTTGGGGATTCTATGTTTACTGGGAGCAGGATTTGTACAGAAACTGATTCACAAACCTGGAGCTCATATGAATTTATTCCAGATTGGAGATTGATATTAATTTAGTCATGTATATCTGTATTGTTGTTTCCTTAATATTGACCTCTTGTACTCCTGGGAGGTCTGTCTTTTCATTTCATTCTCGTGTCCATCCACGAGCTCTCTTAGGCCCCTTATTGTAGCTAAGAAATTCAACAGATTCTGAAGATCATTCAAGTCAGACTTCAAAGGTTTTACTGGCTGTATTTTCCAACCTCTGTGTGTAATGTTTGAGAAATTTCCAGACAGAGGCACTACTATAGTTTATTATCCCATAGAAGACAGCAGGAAGGATGGAGGACCTTTCATGTGTTAAAAGCAATATGTCTGCCTTTATCCCCCCTGCCCCGGGGATCCCCAACCATCCCCTGCAGGAGGGTGAGCCATAGGAGGGACTTGGGGAGCAGAAAGAGAAGTGCAGAGAACAGACAGGACTTGTATACAAATCTCATCTACTCAAAAGGTTAGCTTAATAGAACTAGACTCCCATACAGTATTTCCTGAAATACATGACACTCCTATCTTCTTTTCTTTTTTTGTTTGTCTGTATTCTTTGATGCCCTCAGGCCCTGAATAGCAAACATAATTTCTTAAGGACATGTACTTTTGAAACTTTCTTTAGTGCTCAGCAAACCACCCACCTTTTCCGGCCAAGGGAATAACCTCTAATTTGTGAAACACTGCTGCAGGGCTAAGGGAGAGAGGGAGGCTCCTCTGCATTCAGAACAGCAGCGTTGGGCTAGTGGCACACCCCTTTGAAGGAGCTAATTTCTACCTTTGGGCTGCAGAGGAAGCTCATGAGGATTAGCTGTCCTCACTTAAGAGAGCCCTTTGTGACCAGCTCCGTGAGAGATTTCAATGCTGGTGAGTGCAGCCCCCCTCTAAGAGGGGCCATGGGATGGTGTCTTGTGAGTCAAAGACAGGCAGAGGTGTGCCCAGCAGTCAGGGGGCAGCTGAATGCCTGCAGGGTGAGGGCAAATACAAGCAGTGAGGCAGTGAAGCAGTGAACACATTACTGGCATTAGGTTAAGAAGCAAACACACAAAACCTACACACATCCAAAAAATAATTTTTTTTGCAGCAGAATTACAGAATTCAGAATTACAGCATCAAGACAAGGGTTATAATAATAAGTCCTGTAAAAACAGCCCACAGTACCATGGCATACATGATCTGAGGTCAGTGCTCCTTGTAGCCCCAGTGAAATCAACACTGCTGTATGTTAGGATATGTCCATATAAATCCAATTAATCCTTTATTCTAGTCTGGGCTTTTTCAACTAGTAGCCTGTTTGCTGAGCTCCTCTAAGATATGGGGAGGGTGAGATAAATTATATGGAACAGAAGAGCCCAGGACTGACTCAAGGAGGCCGTGATGATGTTCCAAGTGTGATAAGAGGATGGTGGGTTGTAGCAAATAAATGTATTACTACTTTTAGGCACCGATAAATGGATGTCGTTGTGAGCCCCTGATAAATAAACTGGAGAATCAGCTGGAAGCAACAGTGGAAGAGATAAAAGCTGAGTTTGGGACAGTACAAGATAAGATGAATATTAAGCTGGGCCAGATGGAAAGCAAAACTCAACATCAAGTAAGAGTATGACTCAGAGCTCTCAGAGACCATATGACTATCAGAAACATATCTTAAGAATAATGACTACTTTCATTGATGTAATTCGTTTATTGCTTCTTATGTTGTAAAAAACCCTGTGAAATCTAATACTCAAGACTAGGGAACTGTGACATTCCACGGGGATTTAATGTTGCAAACTACAGTCTTGACAAAAGACACATTTAATGTGTTAAGTGGCTTCCTGTGGTTCTTTGGACAAGGAATCTTAATAGCTTGAGTCATTAAGAGGGAAAAAAGGCTGGTTGTTTCGTAATTGTAAAAATCCCTCTTGCTGAATAACATATGCACTGAGATTCAAGATCTTCTAAATTATTTTTTATTTTTAATTTAATACTTAATCATTGATAATTTTGTGAGTGAACCTCTTTGCAAGCTACATCTAATTGTAGTTGGCAGAATTCCTAGAAATTAACACTGAAAGACAGACTGTATTTTGATTTACAAGGTCCAGAGATGGGAGTTCTGTTTAATTTTTAACATGATCATCTCAGATGAACTGTGTTTTTACCACAGCTCCGTGTTTTAGACAAGCTTATGGCTGAGCGGCTGTCTGCAGAGAGAACAGAGTGCCTTCAACGCCTGCAGCAGCACACTGAGCTGGAAAAGAATGAGGGGGAGAAACGGCAGGTAGGGCTCAAAACAGCTACTCCCGTTAGCTCATTCCCTCCTAAGTCAGCTCGAGAGTTTTGTTCCAGTAGGCAGAGAATATTGGAGATGTATCTCTTCTGTTCAAAAGGGTAAAAGAGTTTCAAAAACCAAATTGTTCCTAGCCTCTAAACCAACCTCTAAACCTCTAAACCAAATTATAAAGCTTATGCATTAGAAATGAGGAATCTGAAGTCCAGTCCCACTGTTGTAATTTAATTTGGTGTGTTTCAAGTGTGGAATCCATAACAAAATACTGTTTTTCTAACGTAGTGCTTTGCAAAAATCCTTCCACTAAATTTTACAATTGTGCCTTCAGCTTTTGCTTCATTAAAGGACATTTGCAGGTACATCTGCAGATAGTAACAAAGGCTAAGGTCTGTGTTGTTCCTTTTACTTCTCATCCATTTGGTTTTGAGCCCTGGGAATATTTCCCTTCTTCTCTCTCTGATCTTTTTTTCCCCCTTGTATTGAAAGGCTACAGTTCTTTCCTCTGATGTTAGCAGCAGGGCACCATCTCCAAGCTGTGTATTGGTGCCATTAGGCAAGTCCTTTTTGTATGCTTGTTTAACTAGCAGTAAAAGAATAACTGCTCCCATAGAGATCCAGCTGATCCAGCTCTTGCTCTTTTAGCTTCTGCAAAAACTCATCATTAAAACCTGGTAAGAAATTTGTGTTTCTCTACTCAGATGGGTAAATTTAAAATACAGTTGTTTTCTCATTATTGGTATTCTTCCAAGAATCGAGAAATACACTTTGTGCTAATAAAATGCCATGAGTTTTTGTAAGACCATTCCAAATCTGGCAGCTGTGATAATCCTTGCATAAACTACAGATCAAGACACTTGGGTCTAACATCCACAAAACACTTTTCTATAAAGAAAAGTACTTGCCAAACTAAGGCAGGTTTAATTTTTGTTTGGTCATAAGTATTATGTTGTTGATGTAGGCTTGTGCTCCATCTCCTTGTAATCTCTATTTAAAGAAAGGAGATGCTGGCGTAATACATCAGGTGAACTGAATTAAGTGATATCAGCTGTTCCTGCTCTGTTTGGTCTAATCAAAACGACTGGAGAAACAAAAATGAGCTTTACTAAACAAGTTGACTAAATGTCCTTGTGTCTAGGAGAGCCTGATCTGAACTCTCTGATGTCATATGAACAACAGGGACAAAAAGCTACTTAAAGGACTCTGCAGCTGACACTTATTAAGGACCTTTGTAATCTGAAGGTTGTTAGTGATTTATCATTTAGTGTCGGACTCACCTTTCTCACTGAATGAACAGAGAAGCAGAGGTTGATAATGGTACAAAGCTGTGTCTGTAAATGTCTAATTTGAATTTCACTCTTAAAAAATGTCAGCTTTGACCACATTCCTTGCATGCAGAAAGTATCATTGACTGTATGATTAAAGAAGTTATCCCTGATCAGAGGACTTAAAGTTGCATTAGAAGTAGCATATTCATATCTAAGAGGTGGTAGCTTAGACTAATGCATAGTTCTTCACCTTTTCTGATTTACAGTCCTTTAAATATCCTCAGTGGCAGCTTGCACATTTGTACTGGGAGTCTAAGTCCAGGTACCCATCTTGCTTCTCTTTGTCCTTGCCACACATCCTCAGCAGCCCGGGAACCATAGGATCTCATCATATGATCACCTAATTTGCAGTCTCTTTCTCATAGATTTCCTTGGTTGATGAGCTGAAGACTTGGTGCTTGTTGAAGATTCAGAATTTGGAGCTCAAGCTTTCTGGAGATTCCAGGTCATCAAGACCAAAATCAACTTTGTCCACTTGTGAGTCTCTCACAGGGACCCTGGATACTGACAATAACCCTCACAGTGCCAAGGACTGTAAAGCCAACCAACCTGTGCTGCAGTCAGAGGGCTTCCACCAGCATTCCTGTATCACACTTCCAAATAGCTTCTTAGAAGATGGAGGAAGGAGTGGAGTCCAGATGCCAGAACAAAGCTTTGGGCAACATTCTTACATTAAACAAGATGGTGCATCGGGTACAACCACGTCAGGTACTTACATGGCATATTCATTCAATGGTGAGCTAATTAAATGAGGGATACTTGTATTAATACAATGTATATTAATTCTGGCTGTGTGCTTTCCCCCATCATATGCCTTATGTTTTGGGATTAGAATACACTTTAAGAGCAGCCACTGGGAGTATTTTAAGATGTGGCTGGGTGGATTTCCACTGACTCCTCCTGATGCTTCCACCGGGTCTTTGAAGCCAAGTCCTTTGGTGCTTTGAATAAGTCTGTTTTCTGAAATTTCTCCAGCTTCCCTGTCAGAAATGCTTCCACCCTGTTGTCTTGTCAGGAAGATGGGCTTCTGCAGATTATGCAAAGTCTACTGAAGAATGTGTACTGCATTGAGTGCTTTTCAGATGTTCGGAAACTGTAAGAAGAGTAGAGGCATGAACTTAAAACACTTATTTCCCTTGTTAGTATTCAAACTGCAAGTATATAGAATAAACCTCTTTTTCTTCTTTACTTGAACCAAAATCTGATTAATTATTAGTTCATCTGGCAAGAACAAAAGTAGCTGAGAACATTGAAGCCCATTCAGGGATCAGGGCCACCTGAAGATATGGTTTAAGCCACCTCTCTGTGCTTGACTCTGGAAACTTTTGAGCAAAAAAAAAAAGATGCAGGCAGAATGGCCAGATCTCCACAGCCAAGGAGAATGCTGTCAGAGCCCCGGGCTTCTCTAAAATACATTGTATACGCCCCCTTAAACACTATGCAGAGTGAACAGACATGGACATGGATGCCCCATCAGACTAGAAAGGCACAGATCTTGTGGTACATGAGTGTCAGCTATTCTGCTTTGAACAGTTTGAAAGTATCAAAATGTGTGACCTTTTCAAAATTACTGGTGCTTCAAGTTTTATAGAAGCAGGGGATTCATAAATATCAGCAGACAACCTACTCTGGGAATCTAGACTGATCTTTGTTACGTGTTCTTCTGATGAAGTCATAGAATGGTTTGGGTTGGAAAGGACCCTAAAGATCATCTACTTCCAAGCGTTCTGTCATGGGCAGGAACACCTTCCACTAGACCAGGTTGCTCAGAGCCCCATCCAACCTGCACATTTCTGAGGATGGGGCATCCACAGCTTCTCTGGGCAGCCTGTTCCAGTGCCTCACCACCCTAACAGTGAATATTTATGTCCTTTGACTGTTGTCACTGTGTAGACCCATAGCTGCAATGCAGCACCTCCCTGCCTGAGTCAGCTTTTCTCTTTTAATGACTCTAATACATCACCTGACTGTGAAGATGTGATAAACTAATATAAGCCTGAACAATGTACACAGAGCATGGTACACTGGAAACTGCATCAAACAAGAAGGGCTTCTGAATACTAAAATAAATGCCCAGAGCTTTTCTTAATACGTTGTCTATATTTTATTCTGCAGGTACAGAGCAACAGTCCATGGTTGGTGGACCAGTTTCTGCTATTCCTGCTCAAGATGTCAGGCCAAAGGACAAAGCTGTTAGTGCCAGCATGTTTCACAGGTTCCAGCAGGACCTGCCCTCCTCTGAGCTCTTGGGCTCCAAATTAAGACATGTTAAGGTTCAAGCTGCTTTGCAGCCATTGACTGAACCTGCAAAGACTGAACCACAGAGCAGCTACTTCATCGACAAAGGAACTCAGACAAAAAAGTCCAGCAAAAGTGGGCAGTCAAGGCACAAAGCGCCGCACCACACTGGGGCTCATCAGAGCCAGGAGCAGCAGCCTTCTGCCCTGCCTGTGGGACAGCCACCTGCCCCTCCACTCAGAGACACCTCCCAGGCCCTGGAGATAACACAGTACTTCTTCGAGGCCGTTTCCACACAGATGGAGAAGTGGTATGAGCGGAAGATAGAAGAAGCCCGGTGCCAAGCAAATCAGAGAGCACAGCAAGACAAAGCTGCGCTCAAGGAGCATATTAAATGCTTAGAAGAGGAGCTGAGCAAATTAAGGACTAAGGTACAGAAGGAGAGCTAGCATCTGCCACGCAGGCAGTCAAGCAACAGGACTCATCTTGGAGTCTGCAATATTGATAGATACTTGCAGTGCCTGTTACATCCAAACAAAACACTCTTTTTTTCAGGAGCAGAAATAACTTCACAAACTTCATAACTGAGGAGAATTCATACGCAGTCTATACTGATAACAAGAAGATGCTGCAGATTAAATCCTTTCTTTGTTATTTCCAAGAGTCTGTTAATATTGCACTCTAAGTTTCCAAATGCTGCTTGAAAATAAGCATAATGCTTTGGTTGCGTTAGCAACCAAAACTGCTTTCTGAAAAGGGAATTCCCTTATTTCCACATAGGTCATGTACAGCTAGAGGGTTCCACTGTACGCTACATGTAAACATGTGCTGATAGCAGTACTGAAATCCAGGATGTTTGACAGAATTCCTTACTGATGAAGGGCCATTAATCCTATTTTAGATACTCCCCAGGGCCTCTCTTTAGTTATTACAGAGAAAATACAGATCCCACTCCAGCTATAAGCCCAGGTAGGTGACAGATGCAAGCTTCCAGCTGGAAAAGGGTCAGCAACCATGGAAGGAGATGCTAAAGCGACTCATCCCATTAGGGACAGAGGCTTCAGCTGCTACTTTGCTTTCCTTTTGGTCTTACATTATTAAAACAAATACTAAATCAAATTTGTATTTTTTGTTTGTTTGTTTTAAAGGTGTCCTGGTTGCAGAGCTCCTTGTGATTACATAATAGTTGGGGCAGTACTCCTCTAATCTCACTGAAAAGTTTTGTTTTGGATATGGTTGGCAAATACTTTAGTGTAACCATAGTCAACTTGTTTTTTTATATAAATTTCTTTTCATTCAAGCAGCAAATGGCTGAATTCTCTACTCTGAAGAAGCTTGGAAAAGTCCTTTATTTAAAGACATGAAAGCTTGGTTTCCTGTACTCAAATATTTCATTTTCTGCAGTCAGCATTTTCTCCCAGACACCTTGCCCAAACTGTCTACCTTTGTTCTTCTGAATGATTCCTGTTTTTTTCTCTTGTATCCTAATGTGATGAGGTCCTGGTGAATCTGCAGGTCATACAACAAAGTCCCACAGAACTCAACAGCATTTTAAAGCTGTTATCTATGTGTTTTGTTATAAAATCAAAACTTACATTGACCAATATTGTTCATGCTGACAGACTCCAGATGATCTAGAGGCACTGTAATTCACTGCATCTGCAAACCTTTTGGGTTCCCTCCTTATAACTCTTTCCAGATTATGACAGAACAATTTTCAAAATCAGTTCAAACACAGTATGGTACTGTTATGCCCAGGAGAATATTTTTGTACTGGGGAGCCCTAGAATCAATACACAGTATTTTACAGTGTTGAAGACACCACTGACTAATTAGTAATTAAGCTTTTGTCTTCTTAGCAGATGTATAAAGTTGTATCATATAACAATAATTTTTAAAGTTCCTATTAATACACCATCAAGACAAGTGTATCTGCAGCTATGGAAATAATAGTTTTATTGCTCTGACTTCTGTAGTCTAATATAGACACTTTCTTATGTTTACAATTTTGTTTAAGCTACTGTAGGAATGCAGAAGCATGCTATTAAAGTTTTGTATCACCTGGATGAAGTTAAATGTTTTGCCAAGCAATTAAATAAGTGTTGCTCAGAAATCTGTGGTGTTACATTTTCTAGCCAGGAAAACGTGACAGAATCCCCTCACTTCACTTGGAAGGGGAGCAGAAAACTGGACTTCTAAAGTTTCATGGCTATAAACCATGGAAATAGTCTGCCACCTGTCTGAGGGAGGCTGCAGGGAGTGAATGTTTTTGGTAGCTGGCACAGACACCCACCATTTCAGAAATTTTGGCACAGGGCCAAGTTGTGTAGCTGATCACACACACGCTCTTGGGCTTGCCCAAATGCAAGGGAGATAGATGGTGTGGCTTCAGCTCATCTACCTCACATATGGACCATGCTACTAAGGTCCATACTAATGTCCAAGTCATTTAAGTAAATCCAAGTAAGTTATGACAGCAACCTGGCTGCAGGTTACTGTTATTAGAGGTTCTCTGAAGCTGATGTGTATATGGTAAAAGGAAAACATTTTCTCCTAATTCCCTTCTACATCCCTTCTTCAAAACTACAAAGGATTTTACATAATACCCAAAAGATCTGCCTTTCTCTGCAGCACATACTTGGTAAATTTACTTACCCTCACAGACTGACTATACTTGGACTCCTAAAGAAAGGCTTATGCAGGCAACTTTACCATAATGCAGAGATCATGGGCAGCAGCATTCACAAAATATTCTCAGTTGGAAGGAACCCGCAGGGATAACAGAGTCCAAGCCTTAAGTGGACCTTAAGTCCCATACAGGGACTGGACCCCTACCTTGGTGTTATCAGCACCATGCTCTAACCAACTGAGCCAATCTCAGGGTTACTCATGAGGTCAGCAGCTGTCCAGGACTCTGCCTGTCCATCTGAGTCCTGGATTATGTGCCCACAGCCTAGAAATGCACAAACTGGGAGTCAAAGGAGTAATGCAGGCTTCAGGGCTCCAAAATGAAGCCGCATGGTCAAGCAACCCTGATTACGGAGCAGAAATCCAAGCATCAGCTGAAGGGAAAGGGAAGGCTACCTGTGGTAACAGCCACCACTCATTAGGGCTTGTTTAGTCAAAATTCCTTTCAAAGTAGCATTTCCTAACATAAAAAGTCCATCCCCAACACAGTGTCCTACCTGAAAATTTTAACAAAATGTAGATTTTTAACAAAATATTTTTACATACATGTTTTTCACTGACTTGACTGAAGCTCAAAGACGTGTCTATACAAAACCTGGACACCCTGAGCAGCCTTATGGGGTGCCTGAGGCACATGCTTTGCTGCAAAGCTAAATGAACATCATAGGAAAGAATTCTACAGTAACATCCAGAAAATTAGGAAAAAAAAAGGGCATTCTTGTTAAGCAGCAGTTTTTTGCAAAGCAGTTTTGCTGAAGTGTGTGTGTAGCTTTGAAGACCCTCTGTTTGGCTCCAGCAGCAGCACACTTCCTGCTCTCAACTGGGGCCTGTCATCCCTCCTGTAGCCTGGAATAGTGTCCTGTTCCTTCTCTTGTACCAGTGGCAGATTTGTTGGGGCTAAATCTCTCATTTTCATGTATGAAGACTTCCCCATTTAAGTTCTGTTTAGCTGCTACTGAAAATCAACACCCTAGTTATTTTCTTCCAAGTTTTATCATGCTTATTTGTTCTGGGCCCATTTATTTATTAGAAATGCTTTCTGAATCACAAATTTTGATAAAAAAAATCCTTGGCACAGTACATGAAAAGCTGTTAACATATTAACATTGCTACCTACAGTTACCACAGTAAAAAACAGACAAAAAATCCTGGTTCATATTTATTTTCCATTTCACTGCTGTAACACTGTTGTTGTAAGTTTTGGTGCTTTCTGCTTTTTTCACAGCACATTCTGTATTATCCATTCACTGAGTGATTTCTGGAAAGTAACCAAACCAAGAAGTGACTGGGGAAGGGGAAAAACCAAACAACATCCCTGCTGTGGTAGATTCCCCCTTCAAACATTACCAGGTTGCCAGCAAAAGCTGCCATTACAACCACATTCTGGAAAAAAACACTGTACTTGTTTGCAGCAGATGAAAGTCCAACTGTCAACAAAATTAGTATCAGGATTTTGCCAGCTTAAGTGTTCTTTGAAGTTCCTGAAGTTGCATGTTGCCTTGAGTAATCATCATCCTGATTGCATCCTGTAAAACAAAATGGAATCTACTGAACTGAACATCCGTAACACAATCACGACCGTGAAGATTTTTAATGCATTAAAATACATAAAATTCTTACTGATTCGACTGTCATCTACTTGTTTTTTTGTTCTGTAATACCATAGTCAGTGAGCTTGTTAAAAAACAGGTGAACAAATGAGTATGTTTTTTCCAGTTCCTTAATGATGCATTTGGTTGTGGCTTTGCTTTAAAACTCATTTTTTAACTCCTAATCATGTTTTCTTTACACTTCTGTGTCTACCACCTCCGCTAGTCAGTAGTGACAACTGCACACGGACACCACGGACACAGGGCTTTCTACAGAGCAGGTCGGTGCTTCTCTCAGCATCACACGGGTGCTCTAAGGCATTGTCTGCATAGTTCAGCCACGACTGCCTTGGGCCAGAAAAAGAAGCAAACAAAAGAGCAGAGGGCTGGAGATGCACAAGGAAGGGGAAGGTTTCTGCACTTCATACTTGTTTCATATCCCAAAACATCTGATCGTATTTTGCTTGAATACAGCTGAAATTAAAGATTAAAAAAAAAAAGTCAGCTATAGAAAGCTTAACCATTAATAAGTTTACGTTACTTACCATATTATTTAATACAACCTGGCTTGACTAAGCAGGGTTTGGTTTTCAGCTTTTTAACTCCGGGTTATTTTTTGTAAATTAAGAGAAACAAGGGGGGATAATATTTAGAAATGCTGGATTATTTCTTCCCATAACTGAGAAAAGAGTAGCAGAAGACTTGTCACCAGTCCAGGAGTGACACCTACAACCCTGCCCCAGACACCGGGCAGGAAGCGCAGTGGCCATTCCCGAGGTCAGGGCTGTGTGTTCCCGAGCCTCACCTCCTCCGTAGCATCCTTGTTTCTCCTAAATTCCCCTCTGGCCCAGTCCTTTAAGTAGCGGCGATCCTGTTCCGCCGGGACCTCACGGATCGCCCGCAGGATCTTGCGATACAACTGAAGGACCTGCTGCCGCCTCAGGAACTGGGGAGAGAGGGAAGTCTGGGAGCTGCGCCCTCGGCGGCTTTGCTTCGAGAGACATTTAAAACAAACACAGAACCCGAGGTCGCCTTTTCTAAAAGGTGCAGCTTGCCCGAGCCCCACGGCGGGACACGGCCCCACCACCCCGACCTGAGCCGCTCGCCCGTACCTGCCGCAGGCTGAGGGCGCCCGGCGGGACGCGCGCGGCCGCCATGACGCGGCTCCGCGCCTGCTCCGCCACAGGGCCGCCCAGTCCTCCCCGGGCGGGCGGGGCCAAGCAGCCGCCATTTCCCGGCTGGGGTGGACACGGTGCGGCTTCCGTGTGGGAATTTCGATTTATTCAGGCTTTGATCAATTCAAAGAACAGACATCGTAATTAGAAAGAGTGGTACCTCTTTTTATTAGTACAGACGATACAAGATGCATAGCCTTTGCCATGAAAAATCATGTCTGTGCTCTTAAGACACTGATTTATGAAACGTCCTCAATGTCTGCCTCAGACAGAGGGGCAAACTTCACAGTGTAACCTGGTAACACAGGAATCAGCATGTGGCATTATTCAGAAAGCTCGCTGTTCATATGGTCAGACAAAAATCGGCAATAATTAAATAGGATGTGTTAAACTGCAGAGTGTTTTCAAGTATTCAAGTATTATTTTTTTGGTTGTCTCAAACTGTCTCTGCTTCCCCTGCTCCTCCACTCCTTCCCAGAGACACCACCTTTTTTGCCAGACATCTCAGGTTCTAACACAGAAATGCCCTCCCAGAAGCAAGACTGATTTTTCTTGTGGCAGTAGAGAGTGGCAGGAATAATTGTACCTCTGTTAATATTACAAATATTTTTTTTTGGTAATAAGTTATTACAAGAGAAGTTGAGGAGAGTTTTACATTATTCATTGGAATAGCAGGAGAGAGTCTCACCATTGCACAATCGTCCTCTGATAAACGTGGGAGAATACACTTAAACCATTTTGTTCCTCTGCAGAGTGACTGCCCCAGGGCAGCTCCTGCAGGTTAATCCTCCTTGGGAAGGGCCCCATGACCCCACCAGAGAAATGTCTCAGTTCCATGTATTTCAGCAGTTTAGCAGCAATCGGGTCCTGACTTTGTCTACAAAGTGTCTGAGGCAGTGACCAGTTCAAACCACTGTCTGAGTGCATCGCTCAGAGTTTCTGGAAGTGCATTCACATCTCTAAGGATCATGTAGAACGGGAATGGGAATTCTTCCATGTAAGATCTGATTTCAGGCAATTCTCCAGGTCCTTTGAATATAGGTACTTTAATGTCCAAAATCGAATCCTGTAGAAAAATATTTGTGTTAATACTAAATGACATGCAACTTTTATGGTCCCTGATATAATTATCTTATTTTACAAATAGTTATAATTCCTTCCCTGTTAGATTAAAAGTTAATAAAATACTTCTAAGATTAAAAGCTGTAAGTGTTCAGTGGTAAATCAGATCAAAAGCTGAGCACAAAGCAGTTAAATACTTTTACCTTTTTAGGTAAGTGTTCTAATCCATGAATTATAGGCTAGAAGAGACCAAGCTTAAGCTTCTGCAATACCAAGTTTCATAAATACTGTCTTTCCTTAGCATTTAATGAGTTGAGTTTACTGTTAGCACTTTAATTATATATATTTGACACATTTCTGACACTGTCTTCTGTAAGCTCCTTAGGGCTGAGTTCAACTTGTATTTGTGCAGTGCTCTAATACAAGATTCTTCGGCAACTTACTTCATAATATTACAGCAAATACTACAAAGAAAAAAATTAGATTAAACTCCAGCTGTGTTTCTTGTAAAGTAACTTCTAATTTGCTCAGTGTAGAAGCTCAGAAAATTAATGAAGATTATGAAAAAACACCTTTTTTTCCCCAGAAGAAATGCTTATGAAAAACACTCCATTTTTTCTTGATATTACTGCCAAGCTTCATTAGAACTTTTTAAATTTGTCAGCAAGAGAACTGTTAGTTTTTCAACAATAAATATAGCAGATGAGTTCTGTATGGAAAAATAAATATATAGGAAGAAAATGTGAACTACAAAATTAGTCTTCACCACATAATTCAAAGTAAGGCTTAAGTTTGTTCACTTAATGCACTCAAGAGTCTTCCTGAAAAGCTCTCAGTTCTTTTAGCTTCCCAGCTAAGGGAATATCTAACAGTTTCTTCCCCAACTACCAGATACAGAACTCAGCTTTCCCAATTCAGGAACTAAATAACTCTCATATACTCCTTTTTGTCTGTGTTTAATCTCCTCCTGGCTCCAGCTGTCATGTCAAATAGAGGCTGCTGACAGAAATTATCAAGTTGAATCAGAACTGAGATGGAACAAAGCATCACTTAAACTCCAAATCTGTCAACCTGCCAGCTACTCCCCTGCTGGCCAAGATTACAACCACTACATCTGAAGATGGGAGCTCTTACTTATCCCTTCTGTGGCATGGAAGTTGAGTGGTTTTTAAGTACAGAAGAGGATAAGAAGCAGAGAAGGAAGAAATCATAGATCTGACTGATATGAAAAAGTGAAATTGGGCAAAATACCTTTGACCGCTATAAAAGATAAGGTAGCTGTATGGCAGTACAAAAACCAGGAAAACGATTTATGTCAGTTTCTTATTCACTGCAATTGAATACTTCTCCCTTGTTCACTTACCCGGGAATTAGGATTATCCAACACTACGAAAATAACAAAGATATTGGCATTCCGAGCTGCTTGAACTGCTGCTGTCACTCGTTCCTTGCCTTCCAAGAAAAGGCCTCTTCCATCAGATACAATCAAAAGCAGCTGTGCTGTTTCTGAACACAAAGAACATTTGAAATTCAACTGAGTAATTCATTCAAAAGGCAACCCCCCCCCCAGTGGGTGTAGTTGAAAAAGGAGTATTCCTAAGGAAATGAAGTCTTTATCAAATGGAATTCTGTGACTTAACATTAAGCTGTAGTTACCAGGGGGTCAAGAAAGTACTGGGAGACACCACTGAGGATAATGGAGGGAGGGTAACCTGCCATCCATCAGTAATATGGTCAAGGATGAAATGTGGGGAAAATACCTAACAAATTTAGTCATGGCTTTGTGTTTCATGCTTGGTGAGTGCCCAGGGGTTAAATACTGGCTGCACTGTAAAGGTCCAGCCACTAGGCTCAGTAGACCACCCACTGCTGCAACAAAATAGAGCCCAAGTTTAGTCTTCCTGAAGCAGGTACCTATGGGTTTCACCTTAGACTAAGACTGGGCTTTTGAAATATTGTCCAGTAGTCCCCAGTTTAACAGGCTTGACTTCCATCAGAGAACAATCTTGGATTGCCCAAAATAGGTGATTTTTTTTTGAGGAAAGCAGATCAGAAGATTAGCTCCAAAGGCACAGTGAAGGCAGTTCAACCACTACAGGGCATTGGCACCTGGAACCAAATGAGCTAGAATGAAGTAATCCTCCTGAAACGTGCACAGCACTGATGCCGGGTTCCTCAGCACCAACCATGTTCTGAAGGCATGCAATCTGACCCAAATTGCCCCCATAGTCAGAGACAGAATCTGTCTTGAGGGGGATATAAGTTATGTATCTATCATGTTTTAACTATGTGGGAAATCACAGTAACCAGAGTAATGAGAGTCAGGAAGGCGAGCCTTAAGGGTTATGCAGAGCATACTGCTGCAGACAGGTCCCAAATGTGACAGGGCCTTGTCTTTTACAGAAAGGGGTGATGGATCCTACTGCCTTTTCTCTTGCCAGGTCCCAGCTGCTGCATCCCAGCCTAGTCAACAGGACTGGATGCTGCTCCCTCTCTGAATATTCGTACAGCCTGGCCACCCTGTGGTGAAGCAGCTGTGGATTTTATATCCCAGGCTACCCATTTCTTGGAGTACTTTAACAACAAGAACATAAAAAAATATGAGTGCCTCTGTGACAAGCTTTTAACTATCACAAAGCAGTCTCTTGGCTCATAACCTAATCTTGCAGGTACAATGAAGGGCAGGTAGGAGGCAAACTCGCTTCTCAGAACAGCGTGGTTCTGGATACGTACAGAACTCAAACTCTCAAGCAAGTGCAGAAGCGGTTGGAGAGTCAAAGTCCCTAGGAAGCTGGACAATGCTCTAAGCTGGCAGTGTCTAGGACAAACAGAGTCTGGAGACATGAGGTAAAGGGAGGCAGGTAAGATTTGCCTTTTTAAAAAGTCTTAAGCAAAATTTTAGTGAATTACTGACAAATATGAAGTAGGTATTTCTTGGGCTTCGAGTTAAATTTCAACCAAACTTTTTTTTGACAAAGCAAAACCCAAATCCCTAATGCAAGTCATGTTTCAGTGCTAGGAGTCTTTCTGTCAGGATCCTACTTTGGGAATGTAGTGAGCATTCTGCTGCCACAGCAACAAGCATAGTAACAACAAAAAATAAAGCTCACCCGGATTAATATTTTGAGACAACTGCTGTGCGGCAGCAAACATATTTGCTGATGATTCTAAAAACTGCAGAGGAAGCAAATAAGCAGATTAAGTTATTTTATAATAAAAATAATAAACTTAATAATGAAAACATTTTTAAAGAACACATTTCTTTCTTTTAAATGCCAAGATAGTCTGACCACTCAAGACAGATACAGTCCTTGGCATTTTCCTATATTAACTGCTTCAAATTTAGTAAATATTTAATAAGAACTAAAGAACTTTTAGAGGAGCCTTTGAACTGGATTTAATTTTTTTTCCAACACTAACAAAGCCATTGAAACAGTACATTGCTAAGGTCATTAATGGCATCATTAAAAATATGTATCTTATTTCTAGGTTGAACTTTGGCTTCAACTTGAAAGAGAAGTATCTGGTTTTATAATCCCCATTAAAATTAAGAACATCAATGGTAAAGTCCTCCCAATTGTGGTTTATAAGATTACCTTTTTGCTACTTGGCTCTCCCCTGTTTCCATTTAATATTAACAGAAAATTTTACTCAAGTCTGGAAAGGTTAAGACTGCAAAAATCTTCCTAAAAGAAAATTTTGCAGTTGTCTGGGAAGTATTAGTACAGAAAGTTATTTTCTTCAGGAATCAATCAAGTCTTACAACTTAAAGCTCTTCCTCCTACTACTACGGTGGAATCAATGGCATGAAAACCTCCAAAAGTCCCACAAACTGAGATGGTAGTTGGTGCTGGGGTATTCAACAGCTTGTACCCAAAATACTGTTTAAGACCCAATACAGAGAAAGATGAATGCTTAAAAGTGACATACATCATTATGACCATTGTATATCTCTGTTATCTCAAATATAAACAAGTAAACGTTACAAAGTGACCATGAAACCATGAAGCTGCTGGTATCTTGTCTGGAAAAGACTGGCAAACCTGTTGCCCTAGAGGCATTCTTGTGTACCTGGGCTATTTTTGTTTTCTTCTGCTGAAACTTGCAAAGANCAGCTAGAAAAATAAATGAAGAGACTGCCTATCTTTTTGCCTGTTACATTTATGTAAGGCAGTCAGTGCAATAAATATACACTAGTTCTGCCTGAGGGCTTCAGCTGATTTGATTTAGACACCACTTTCGTCAGGTTAATGAAATAAACACCAAAATAACTATTTAATAGGAAACACATCTTTTTAATAAATAAAAGCCCTACAAGGGAGCTATAATGAGGGAATATTTAATGCTAGAATGGACAGCA